>CAIGRF010260347.1:16144-30279 GCA_903798235.1 Fraxinus ornus
GGGCTTTGGTTTTTTCACAGCCGTAACATTCAGAAAATAGAGATATTTTTTTTATTTGGAATAGAAAAGTAACTAGCTGGATAATACGTTATCATAATATTGGGTTAACAGTATAGTAGTCTAATTTCACCCTCTAAGAAACACGGCAGTGCACATGCAGTGACCTTGGCTGCATCGGGGGCGTAGTGCCTAGGTGTGCTGCCTAGGCAGCGTTCCGCCATTCGTCTCCAGCCCTTTTTTCCTTCATCTGATCTCTTCGTTCAATCCTCCAATAATTGAACAATACTATCACCTAGTTAGTAACGCCTGGTCAACAATCAAAGCGTTACAACTCATTTAAAGTCGAAAATAAAATAAAACATTATTTCTAAACAAACTACAAGTGATTTTTTTCTGCAACTTGAATGCATTGCATCTTATTTTTAATTTCTTTCCCCAAATAGTTATTATCTGTGTGATTGAGATTTGAGAACTGAGATCTAACGGCGAACTGCATTAGAAATTAAAACATCCTAGATTGCAGAATTATTAACTAAAACTAAAATAATTTTAGGTTCTTGTTTCAATAACGTCTCTATTAATGGTAGCATGTGAAACAAAGGGAAATTCTCAATGTATTTGTAAACGTATACATTAGTTATCATTTAATTTTTCATTGCATGGACGCTATTAAAAGTTCAAACTAACATCGACCAGATGATGTTGGTTTTCTTGTTTCATTTTAAGGTCTAAATCAACTAGAAGTTCAATATACAGCAATATTTAACACATTAAACAGAACAAAATCTTAAGACTCTGGAATTATATTTCTAGAGCTTCACATCAGTGTACATTGTTATTCATAAAACAAATTACTGTTTCATAGGAGTTTATGTCGTACATTTCTTCTTGTCTGTTATGGGGACGGAGCCACATATATATAGCCTGCAGCTCAGCAGTCTCTCTTTAGAAAGCATCTCCTTATATAATCCTAAGCATATAATCCATGAACAAAAGATAAAGAACATCATTTTCATTTCTTGTATAAATTTATGTTAATTATGTCGCCCTGGCATCTTTTCCTGATTCATAGGTTCCCTTAACACCATTTATAAAGCTCAATTACTATGTAGTTTTATTTCATGTTTACATAAACAAAGTTATAATCTTGTTTGAAACCATGAGCATACTTTTGGCAGTTTTTCTTTGCTTAATTGCACTTATTTTTGTTAGATTTCTCTACAAGGTTGTGTGGATTCCATTTCATGTACAAAATGTAATGCGATCACAAGGAATAGAAGGTCCCCCTTACAAATTTATTCATGGAAACAACAAAGAAGTCGTGAGCATTAAGTTACAATCCATGAAAGATCCTATGGAGTTATCCCATGATATATTCCCTAGAGTTCAACCTCACTTCCATCAATGGAAGAAGTTATATGGTATGCAATTATCTCTCTCTCTCTCTCTCTCTCTCTCTCTATATATATATATATATATATATATATATATATATAAACACACACCCACACAATATATACACACACACTGACACACATACATGTGTGTGCGCGCGCGTTAAAAAAGCGGCAAAAGCGAGGGTGATTCAGTGAGCAAATCTGGATTTCCTACGCCATGAAACATCTTTTTACCCTCTTCCACAACAGGAAGATTATCTTCTCATACGGCCTGCACCTCCTGCTTGTGTATATCTTTATATATATTTGTTTTTTCATGAAAGTTTAAGTCGCTAAAGTCAGTTCATTCATTGAAACCAGGAAAGAATTTTCTTACTTGGACGGGGCCTCAACCTCATATGGTGATTACTGAACCCGAGTTAGCTAAAGAAATACTGAACAATAAAGAAGGAATGTACCCCAAAATGAAAATCAGAGGCATTGTGAAAAAGTTTCTGGGAGATGGGCTTGTTGTAGCAGAAGGGGAGAAATGGTTCAAAGTACGAAAACTGGCTAACCATGCTTTCTATGCGGAGAACTTGAAGGTAATTAACTTCTTTCTGTTATATTTTAACAAATAGAATTTGAAAAAATGAACAGTATCAAGGTATTCAAGGTTCATGATATAATTCTTTGTTCAGGATATGGTTCCTGCAATGATTGCAAGTGTAGAAACTATGCTCAGAAAATGGAGAGATTACGAAGGCAAAGAAATCGATGTATGCAAAGAATTCGTGGTTTTGGGTTCAGAAGTGATTTCCAGGACAGCTTTTGGAAGCAGTTATTTGGAAGGGAAGAATATATTTGAAAAGTTAACACGATTAGGCTTCATCGTTGCCAAAAGTGCAGAACAGTTTCGGTTTCCAGGCATTGAGTAATTTTCCAGCTCTCTACTTAAAACAGGATGATGCTTCAAATTAGTATATAAACTTCATTCTTATTTTTTGCAGGAAAATATTTAAGACTGAGTATGACATTGAATCGGACAAAATCGAGCAGTCTCTTCGGGACTCAATCATGTCAATAATAAAGAAAAGAGAAGAAAAAGTAATGACAGGAGAAGCAGATACTTTTGGAAGTGATTTTCTTGGATCACTGCTAAAAGTTCACCATGATTCTGATAAGAAAAATAGAATATCAGTAGATGATGTAATTGATGAATGTAAGGTATTTTACATTGCTGGACACGAAACAACTAGCAGCTTACTTTCTTGGACTTCTCTTCTCTTAGCAATCCACCCAGATTGGCAAGAAAAAGCAAGAAAAGAAGTGCTTGAACTATTTGGAAAAGAAAATCCAACATCAGAAGGCCTTGCCAGAATGAAGACTGTAAGTATAAACATTTGAACACAAATTTGCGTCGATTTAACATGACAGTAATATCGAGTATAATCTGATTCTCCATGCCGAATGTGCCCTCAGTAATTGACAGAATTGAACAGTGTAGGTATATGTTCTACGTAGAAAACATGCCATAAGGGCACGTTTAATATACTGAATTGGATATAAGCGAACATTTCATATACTTCTCTACTTTAATTACGTGCCTCTTTTTTATCCTTGTGTTCAGGTAACAATGATCATCAACGAAGCCCTAAGACTGTACAGCCCGGCAGCAAGTCTAGTAAGAAGAGTGAAAAGAAAAGTTCGACTGGGGAAGTACGAATTTCCAGGAAACATGGAGTTGCATATTCCACAACTCGCACTCCACAGAAATACTGAAATGTGGGGAGAAGATGCTCACCTTTTCAAGCCAGAGAGATTTGCAGAAGGGGTGGCTAAGGCAACAAAGAATAATCCCATGGCATTCCTACCATTTGGTTCTGGACCCCGAACGTGTGTTGGCCTAAACTTCGCAACAAATGAAGCGAAAATAGCACTCTCAATGATCCTTCAGCGCTATAAATTCACACCGTCTCCAAATTATGTTCATACCCCTCTATTGATTATCACTCTACGCCCCCAACATGGAGTGCAAATCAAGCTAGAACCAGTTGGGGTCTGATATTTTACATTAGCATAATCCAAGAAAAATAAAGACGCATATTTTGGAAACATCAAAGTTATTCAAAAATTATCATTAAAATAACAAATGAATTGAAAGATCATTCATTTAATTACCAAAATTACATAACAGTGCCATTTGCTTCAAAACTACAAATATTTTGGTCATACACAATTATTTCTATTATCGGGATTCAGGATTTGATCAAGTCCCAAAGAGCTGCCCACCTATCCAACACGATTTCTATGTAAAGTACCCGAAGCACTGGTAGCACATTAGCAAAATAGCTCTACCCATAAGCGTGAAAGGAGAAGATTTACTTGAATACACAACATTATTGGCATAAAGAAGCTGAAAATTTATCCTTCAGGCGATTGATAAGCTTAAATTTCTCCTCAGCTTCCACCTGTTGACGAATGTCAGACTGCAAGGCTCGATCAGGGTGAAAGGTCAGCAAGGCCCGTTTGTAAGCTGTTTGTACCTGCAAATGTCAACAACTGTCACTAATCACTTTAAAAGAAATATGATAGTCTACTTCACATAGACAGAAATATCAACAATATAATACACATGTAAAGACAAGAAAACCAGTAGGAGAAACATTATTGTTAAACAAACTGCTTAAAGTCGTGTAATTGCATGTACAGAAATAATTTTGGTTATGGATCCTAATTTCAATGAGTCGGCAAACCCATGTAAATGATTCATAAAACATGTGCACAGTATTGGCTAAAATATCCACCCACGAATCTGCAACTCTGTTGCGTGCCCAATATTCAAGACAGAAAATGCACATATAGGCTTGTGTATGATTGAGATTTCATCAGCGAGGATAAAAGATTCAAATTGTTCGTACACAGGTGCATGTAAAATTTTGTGGACTTACATAAAATCAATGGACATACGCTCTTTGCTTTTAGCAAAGATGAAGAAATTGGTGGACTGCATTAGAGTAGACCTAATTAACCACCTTTAGTCATCAATCCATTTGAATGTGAAAGCCACAGAACACCATCAAGAACAGTAATTCTTTGATCCCAATCCCAAAACAGATTCTACACAGGGTAGAAAAATGACACAAAAATATTGTCACACCAAATATGAACTAACAATTACAGAATGTTCAGTCATACATATGACATCACAAGAACTCGTTCCATGGGGCAGAAACTCACAGAAGACACGTTTAAAAAAAAAAAGAAGGTATTTTTAGAATACAGATACAGTAGGCCAAGAATGAAAGAGTGACCAAGAATTTTCAGATACCTAACAGAAGTGACCAGAACACTAATCTAGTTGCACTGGAAGAAAATAGGCAAAAGGTCTTTTTATCAAAATATTTATTCCCATAGCAGGAACTAAAGACCAATAATACAATCCATCCACAACCATAAAATATCTA
The DNA here is from genome assembly GCA_903798235.1 of Fraxinus ornus. Lineage (NCBI taxonomy): Eukaryota > Viridiplantae > Streptophyta > Magnoliopsida > Lamiales > Oleaceae > Fraxinus > Fraxinus ornus. Next base: position 20,988 of record CAIGRF010260347.1, read on the forward strand.
CTTTATAGTGGAAGTATAACCAACCTCATGTGGTGATGGATGAGGCCAAGTAGCCAAATTGATTCCCAAGGAATGCAACAGAGAAGCCATATCATGGCACGTGGTTTCCAATTGCTTAAGTCGTGTCCGGACCTCAGTACGAATTACCTCCTTCAAGTTCATATTTTCCTCATCCTATAAAGAGTGAAAATGAATAACCCATGTCATACAAAATTTCAAGGTGTACTAACTAGTCAAAGATACCTTCAAGAACCTAACAAATGAATGGATCAAGTGTAAGAAAAAGACTTTTCAAACCTTCTTTTGAGTCTCACGTATTTCTTCCACACGTTGCTTTTGTCTTCTTTCCATCTCCAACAAACGCATGCTTTCAGCTTTTTGTCTCTTCCGCAATTGCCTCAAGCGTTGTGCTTCTTCAGCCTATAAAAGACCAAACAGGCACATCATATGCAAACAGTATTTTTTATCAGAGAGAGAGAGAGAGAGCATTAATGGGATAGCCCAAAATCTTTCAATGATGTAAATAAAATGAAATTAGAGAGAAGAAACGTTGCATGTTTGCTCCACGAAATAGCTTTGATGCTATAAATGACAGCTATTAGTAGAAAACTGTGAAAATAGCAATGCATAAAGAAAAAATAAATCATTCTTTGGTTTACACTGTCCACTCTCTTTTTTTGCCTCTCTTGGTTAGCTCCGTTAAGGGAAGGTGTCCAAGTGACCTAGAACAACTACAAAAGTACAAAAAATTGAAGTATATAGGGATAGTAGTTCTAATAACTCCTTCAAAGTGGAAGAGATTTCAAGTATGAAGCTTGTTAGTAATATATAAATCCAAAATCGTTCATTTTCAACAATACTGAGATATGTAGATCACGAGATGTTCCAATATAAAGCCACAATATATATGATTTGATTTCCATCAATTTTAATTCTCATTCCTGTTCTGGACATGAACTTAACTGCTCAAGGATCTAATAATATAACCCCTTATTTGCCAATTTCAGAATTATCAAATACCTTTGGTAAATTTATTTTGTTTTGTAACTCCTCTTAGCCCCTATTTGGTCCGAATTAAAATTTAAATTTTAATCAAAGTCAAAATCAACAATTAATTTTAACCACACATTTCATAGGAACCACAACTTTTCAACCACTCATAACTTTTATCAAAATCTACTAAAAGTCTGACTTTAATATCTACCAAACAGGGGCTTATATTCTTTAATCCAGCTAGAGAAACTTGATAATAAAGAAGTTTCAGGATCTTGTTTCATTTCACAATTGAGCCATTTGTTAATGAGGTTTAACTAATACAAAAGTCCAGGTGGCACAAAAAAGTTAGATCCCCAGTTGCAAACATTAAGCCATAATTTTAATTTCTGTGAACCAAATTAAAGAACGAAGAAGCCTCAACCTACCACATCAGGTGATAAAAAGTTCCAGGGTAAGTTTTTAAGCAGGATGCATCATGTTAGAGGAAGCACTAAATATTTGAAGTGACGATTTGAGGTGGTATTATTATTGAGACACTATGTACAATTGATTTGGAAACAGTAAGAACTCAGCCCATGTTTGGTACACATTAAAATTTTAATTCTTATTCTTCTATTTATTTTCAACCACACATTCTTTAATAAAATAATATTTTTCATCACATCAATAACATTTCCTTCTTTTCAACCACACATTCTCCATCAATCTACTATTCCAGAATACATTATTCCAAAATAATGTGGCTCAAACACACCATCAATACCTAATTACCTACTAGAGAAGCACATCTCATCTATTATACCTTGGAATACCAGAATCTAATGTTAGTAGCAATTGACAATAGTCTTTCAAGCCAAACAATAAACTGTTACAAATCAAGGACAGGAACCCCCTAAAAGTTTTGGAAAATTCAAGTAGAAACGTTTCAGCCTGAAATTAAAAATTCGAAGCTTTGCAATAAAAATCTATCAAAAAAAGTTGCAAATAAAACATCATTCAGAAGAGCATACAAAAGAGAGAATCAAGAATTATAACGAACTTCCACCAGCTTTAATAAGCAGGCATCACAAACTTCATTTAGAACACTAAAATTCGCATTATGTACATTGATCTAGATTTAGATTTTTATCACCCTAATTGGTTAGTGGAGTTGGATTTGCTATTCTTTTTTATCAATGTTAGATGTGCTCATTTACTTAAATAATACCTAGATTAAAAAGTTGAATTTGAACTTAAAAACAATTACAAGCCTTGAAGTGTCATAGCAAGCTAAAATAGCATTCAATAATGAAAAGTAATCCCCGAATATTCACACAAAAACATAACTAATGAAGAAAAAAACCAACATGCAGCAAAACAGAAGAAATATAGCAGGGATGGTAATAAACCTGAATTTGTAATGCCCGTTGCCGAGAAGCCCACTCTTCTTCTACCGCTTTTTTGTATTCATCTGTTTCCTTAAGCTTTTCTCGTTCGTTAATGATACAATTCTCTACAACTCGGGAATTATCTCCATATTGGGCATGTTGCCGATCATCTCTTTCAACCTCCTCCTGAATGTTCGATACAGGTTCAATAAGCTTTTCCACAGCCTCATCTGAACAAGAATCGTCCTCTCTAACTTGTTTTTCGTTAAGATTCCTATTGCAGGATGATGGTATCTCTGGAACCAACTTCTTGCTCTTGTCAATGACATCTCTTGGATCAAAAGAAGAATTTTTACAGAAGGTGGCCTCTCCAGAGATAGGTCCAACTCTATTACTGGAAAGAGTAGCGTCGCCTTTAACTTGATCATTCAGTGATGAAAACTTCACAAATGAAGAATTTTCAGACATTAAGTTCTCATTCTCCTTAACACTTCTAGTTCCACCTGGTTCACAAGGTTGCGAATGCCCCATATCCGTATCACTAACAGTAACTTTCTCCTCAAACTTCTCAGATTTGGTTCTTACATTAGATATGTCATTTTCAACATCAGTTTCAAATGAACTTTGATGCTTGCACATGGAATCCTCTTCCTCTACTAAACTAGCTTTCTGACGACAAAATTTTGTTGGAGTTTCCTCATCATCTTCAAGAGAAGTTGAATGATTAACTTTCTTAGTTCCCTGTCTGTGAAGAGGAGAATGAGATGAAGGTGGAGAGTTCTGGTTTTGCTTCTTGTGACAGCTGGAACTACCTAAATCATAATGTTGGGAAGCTTGCTGCTCAGTAAAGTTGAAAGGAGGATACTCTCCAGAATGTGACCTCTCATTAATATCAGGCTGATTATTCCGCGTGTGTGTTTTCAGCTCTGATCGAAAAGAAAAATCATCAGGGGTAGGAACCTCGAAAAAAGTGCTACTGAAATTTACATCCTCCTTTGTAATAAAAGGAGATGGAACTTCATTTTCTTCACTGGATTTGCTTGTACTAGAACAAAATGGGGCTTCCTGATGTTGTCCACCATTGCTGTCCTTAATAACATTATGGTGGTGATTATCATTGAAATTCTTTGAATTATCATCACAATCTTTAGCATCGTATCCACCATTACGCTTATCCTTTTTTCTCCTAAAGAAAGCCTTTTCCCACTGTTTTTGAAGCTCTCCAGAAGAATCTTCCATTAAAACACAATCAGGAGAATCTTTCCCGGATAAATCACTTTCTGAATTGACACTTGGACCATAGCCATTTCTTGTGGAAGCTTTTCCAGAGTAGGTACGCTTGCATTTTGATAACCTAACTGGAGTCGCATTTTCTTGAACAAACTGGCATTCTTCACCAGGAGAATCTGCACCATTTTCAAACTCTTTGGAGTCAAAGGAAGATTTCTTGCTATGGGTAGCACCGTTAGAGAAACTATCATTGTCATTTACACCAATACCAGAACAGTTGTCATCCATGCTTTCGTCATCATCAATACATATAACAGTCCTAAATGGCCATTTTTTGTCTTTCCTGAGCATTTTTGAACCCCGGGATTTCTTTGGCAAAGATTCAGGAACATCAATGATAACGGCATTGTCGAAATGATCAGGATCTACATCAATAAAAATAACATTATCAGCTTCCCTGTTATTCCTGCCCCTTCTTGATGTTTTCCTCTGAGTGCAGGGTCTGGGATGTGAATGGCCTATGGATATTCCTCTCATTTACCACTGAATGGAAAGCAATCAATTAGCTAGATACTTAAGAGAACAATAAAAAATACTCCATTCTCAATATTGCAAATACATGACTACGGTATCAGTAACACCATTCCTAATTGCCCATGTTCATAAGCCACGTACATGGATACAAAGTTGCAGCATATTGCTTACTTCTTTAAGGAAGGAATTATGCAAGAGGTACTTAAACCTAGACCACAGTAGCTATATTCGCGAAGAACCAAAAAAAATAAAAAAGAAGGAAAAAGAAAAAGTGAGAGCATGCAATTGAGTTTCAATCCAGAGTATAAAAACTTCATAACTTTCACATATTCAATTAATCATTATGCACTGGCTATGCAATGGAACCAAGATCACATAACAAGGTACCATGTTAGAAATTCAAACCTAAATTTCTGCAATTGCTATCCCACACAACTTTATAAGACACAAAGAATGACACAATCACATTAAAAAAGAAAGTTCACTGTCTTGAATTACTGGCATCTCATTGTATTTCCTACATGAGCATCTAAACTTTTTTCTTCAAATGGCTCTAGATAGTTTTGACTTTAGATTTTCTTTTTTTTTTATAACCGTGGATGTCCGGGCCAGCTTGCGCGCACCTCGACTAATCCCACGGGGCCCTGAAGTTTACAGCCGTTTCTCACCTCAGTGGCCCTGAGGGGACTCGAACTGGTGACCATTGGGGAGCAAACCCAAGGCCTGACCAATTGAGCTACCCCTTAGGGTTGTTTTGACTTTAGATTTTCAATCAGATAACAATTTCTGAAATCCTGCAAAGTTTATCTAAAAACTATCCTGAATTTGCTTTTCGTTCACTATCATACCCCCTCCACAAATACTCACTTTTATATTGGTCAGCCAATATTTTCTGATATATTGATTCACTTAGTGCTTTTTTGGATTTCTTGCTAAAATTATAATGTGATAGAAATGAGTAGTTGATAAGTCATAAGTGAGTAGTAGTTGTGGGTCATACGAATTGTGTGGTTAAAATTAAAGTTTCACCCTGACCTTCGAATTATAAGGAGATTATAATGAATGAAAAACAAGCTCTTATTTCCTATTTCCACTTTTTCTTCTAGCCTAAATGATTTCAACCAAACTGTTCTTAATCAGTAAAGTTAATAAATGCAGTTGAAAATTCTTAATACATCCCTTTTGTTTCCCAAATTTTTTTTTAACAAACCAGGAAAAACAGTGCAGATAAGCCATGAAAATAGCCAATTAACAAGAAACTAAAGAAGTCCCTGAATCATAGTGGGATTCAGAACTTTTAACAGAACCACTTTCTACAAGCTCTACATCTACTAAATGAAATATATCCTCCATACCATTTCATTAGGGTGAAATTAATCAAAAACTCGTTTACACACTGGATATATAATGGAACCAAGAGTGCAAGAAGTGGTACCATTTAAACCTAAATTCACTAATTGTTTGCGCACAGAATTAAATAAAGCAAAGACCACAATATAGACACATCAAAATTTCAATTTCATTGTTTCAAATTCATGGAATTGAACTTTGTCATCCAAACATATAACTGACAGATCAATATGCATATTTTTATCAGAATACACAATTAACTGTCTAGTTCATTAACAAATTACTGCCTTTTAATTTCACATTAAACATTAAAAACTCTAGCACCTCTACTATTGATCAGTAATGAACTAACCAGATTCGCTAATTTTCCACGAAATTCAATTCATTTAGTTCATTTTGCTTTCTGTTCTTTTCTCTATTTAGTGCAGCCAAACAGTCTTTAATCAGTAAAACCATATGTCAATTCAAAATCCCCGACCTTTGTTATGCCTTTAAAAATTAAAAATTAAATAAAAATAAATTAAACAAGGAAAATGATTCAGATAACCCATGAAAACCTTCGATTATAAAAAGACCGAGAAAGAATTTATCAAACCCAGTTCCTAAAACCCTTTCCCAATTAATATTACAAGTATGTAAACATCAACCATAAACCCTAATTGAATCATAATCCCATGTAGCATGATAAATTGCAAATTGGAAAAAAAAAAAAAAAAAATTTACCTGTCGAGATGGAAGCTGTTGGGTTCTAGATCAGCCGTTGGGAGTAAATTCCGAAATTTATTAATGAAATTGGGGTAGGGGTTTTCCCGTGGAAATTCAAATTAATTTGAACGCCCAAACGTTGAACTTTCAGAGAGAGAGAGAGAGAGAGAGCGTTTTCTCTTAGTTTAGAAAATTACAAAAGATAAAACAAAAGAAAATAATTAATTAGCCATTGTGTGGTTTGTGTAGCTAGCTTCGGAATAGACTAGAGAAGTATATTGTATAAATTTGGGTTGACAAATGGGTCGAGCTAATTGTAGACTAGCAGGCTCAGTTCGATATATCTCCTTCCATGTGCAATTCTAGCTTGAGCTCATTTTGAGACGAATCATGAATCAAGTCAAACACTTTTTCACTAGCTGGCTCATTGACCATGGTTGTTTTATTTTGCATTTTGCATTTTTTAATTAATTCCATTTAAAAAAGAGTCGGGTCATGGACTCGTTGATGACTCGGTTCAATACATAAGGTCCACGCGCTAAAGGTCAAATCGAATCTAGTTTGTGGACATGAATTGAGCTCGTACGTTTAAGAATCAAGCCAACTCAAGTCGACTCAGCTCATTGTCACTTCTAACATAAATATCACTAATAATATTCAAGAAAAATAAAAATAAAATAAAACTTATAGAAGAAAGTAATATTTTAAAGTTGGATTGAATTGGCCGAGTTGACCAGTATATTCAAACCACTTAGATGAGAATAAGCCCATGCTTGATAGAGTTTATTTGGAAAAAATAACGTTTTGAATAAAAGGAAGAAAAAAAATTTGAATTTACATGCAAAATATTTTATTTACAGACACATTCACGCAATAAGTCCTTGTTTTACAGCCATCTTTTTGGAGGATGTGTGATTAAAAAGTAAGAAAAAAATTAAAATCTAAGTGAAAAATATTTTATTGAGAGAATATGTGGTTTTAAATAAGTACGAAAAAAAAAAAGAGTTTTGAAATAAAGTTATCGCATAGGGGTTAAAATATTTTGTATGTAAATTCAAAAAAAAAAATTCATACTTTTTTAACTACGCATCTTCCTAAAAATTACTTTTTAAAACATTATTTTTTTTCTTAATATCTCTTTATAATGACCATCAAACATGAGCTTAGTTAAATCAAGAATTGAATGAACAACGAGCTAATCAAGTTTCTAGAGTGAAACTTCTTTCTCATGGATGCATCAATCTCAACATTATAAAATTGTAGTAATATTTTCAGTCTCAATTGAATCTTGAATCTTCAACATTTTAAGATAAATTGAACAAAACTAATTAGGAAATTTAAAGAAAAAAATCACTTATCATAATACTAAAAGAAGTAATCATTTTTTCTTTTTTCCGAAAGTACCTTCAGAATTCCTGATTCATGCCAACTATTGACGATTCCATCCATATAAGAATAACTAACAAAGAAACACACAATTCCATCTAGGACAACAGATACCATCTCAAGCAAAAGTTTCCCATAGTTTTTCTCAACACCGGGATCACTTCTCAAATTATATTTCATGCTCACAGGGAGCTGGTCACTGGAATAATAAGCAAGATGAGAAGAACTATATAGCTAATGGCACAAGAATTCTTCTACCAAAAGTACAATAAAATAAATGCTATATGGAGTTTCTAAAATGCAAATGAGAGGAGAACATTATTCAATTCTTTTACCTTCCACGAGTGAGAACCATTAGACATATGCAATCCCTCGTTAAGGACATGGTAAAGCTTTGACTAACCACATGATTGAAGTTGAGAAGACGAGGGTAAAGATCAAGAGTAGTGATACGGGCAGGGATGTTTGCGCAGGGAACAGCTTTTAAAAAGGTTTTTTTTTTTTTTTTAAGAAAGGGTCTACACGTAATTTTCAACTAAAAAAATAAATAAAGAATATCAATGCACAGTGATCCTTCCGAAACCCAGTTGACGGCACATTTCTCCAGCATCATTTCGACGCAGCAGTAAAGAGTGTCTGGTTCGTCTTCTTCACTATTTTTTTTTCCTATTTTGAAAGTGGGCTGCCGTTCCCCTTTTTTGCCCTCTAAACAATAACTTAATAAATCATTGCACTGAGAATAGATGCCATTAAACAATAACTTAATAAATCAAAAGGTAAAAGCTAGTTCAACATGAGGAAAGGCATGGGTTAAGAAAAAGATTATTTACAGTGTAAAAACTTGAAGCTAATTGAGAATAGATGGGACTAATGCCATCTAATGTTGAAAAAAGACCTTCAATTCAAAAAAGAAGTCGCCTCAATTCAAAATGAAATGGCTATGCAAAATAACAATCATTCTTCAAAAAAGAAGTCGCCTCAATTCAAAATGAAATGGCTATTTGTCGAAATGAAATGGCTATGCAGAATAACAATCATTCTTCAAAAAAGAAGTCGCCTCAATTCAAAAACCTTTGCAACACTATTGTACGCACAAACCATGTAATAATCGAATAAGACTATTATAGTCTGCTGAAAACCTAAATAAATTCACATTTATTTGTCACAACAATGAAAAAACTCAAAGCAAACTAGGAACAGATGGGAATAATGCCATCTAATGTAGAAAACACACTCCTAACATCATAGTTTTCCAATTATTCCAACAATTCAATGCAATGCAATGCAATGCAATTCAATTCAATGGGAAGATATTTTCAGATTGAAAGATATATTGATCCAGTCCATCAAACTTCCAGACCCCTTCTGACTCATTTCCTGTGACTTCTCATCATCAATGGCTTTCTCTGTCTGAGGCTTCTTGCACAGCATGAAATTTCGCACCCCAAGCGATCCAATCGACTCCCACGAAGACAGAACTACAACCAAAGATAGCATATAAACAAAAACTCGTCCTAATAGATATACAATTTTCACTCAAAATAAGTACAAAATAAATGAAATTAAGCACCTAAAGCTTAAAGCAGTCGCATAAATATTGCCCCTAAAAGTTTAAAGTTGATAATCAAAATGTTCATCAAAATTATAATACATTGATCAGAATCCCCTAAATTTATTTATATCAATTATTCTAAAAATCCAAAAACATAACATCTATATAGGCA
>CAIGRF010260352.1:5068-15194 GCA_903798235.1 Fraxinus ornus
CCTCCACCGCCTCCAGGTCGTGGTTCAGCACCAGCACCAGCTCCAGCTCCACCACCCCCAGGATGCTCAGCACCAGCTCCGCCTCCACCACCTCCAGGTCGTGGGTCAGCACCAGCTCCACCTCCACCACCTTCAGGTCGCAATTCAGCACCAGCCCCGCCTCCACCTCCACCTCCAGGTCATGGGTCAGCACCAGCCCCGCCTCCACCTCCACCTCCAGGTCATGGGTCAGCACCAGCTCCACCTCCACCACCTTCAGGTCGCAATTCAGCACCAGCTCCACCTTCACTACCTGGCGGAAAGAGCTTCAATGTACCACCACCGCCACCACCTTCATCTATTGGAAGGGGAAGAGTTGTGTCAGGATCAACAAGTCATGGGAGAGGGCGAGGCTTCACTGGTTCTTCAATACCACCTAAAAAATCATCACTTAAGCCTTTACATTGGGTGAAAGTGACACGTGCAGTGCAAGGGAGTTTGTGGGCTGATTCTCAGAAACAGGAAAGTCAGTCGAGGTATGCTGACTACAAATATTGTTATGCAGTATTTTATTATGATTCAATTGACTTCCATTACGGAATGAGTTCAATAAAGATAAAATGGAACTCATTTCTATGCTCTCTGTTTTTCTAATGTTATTCTGTAACACCTTATTATGTGAAATTCTGATTCCACATCATTGATGATTTCATAGGGCACCTGAAATTGATATATCAGAGCTCGAGAGTCTGTTCTCGGTGGCATCTGCATCAGACAGTGCTAGTAAGGCTGGAGGCCAACGCGGTTCAAAAATTAACAAACCAGAAAAAGTGCAATTGGCAAGTGAATAATGTTCCTTGTTTTCAGTATTCCATAAAAAAAATGTTAATTTGAACTTATTGACTGATGTAACTTAAATTAAGGTCATGTTTATGCTTCTTATGATTGAGATATATTAATTGCAACTTGAAAACCTAATATTTCTGGCCAAAAAAAAAAGAGAGTGATAAATCTCATCTGCAGTATAATTGACAGGTACCATGAAAGATCATCATTTTCCCTTGAATCATGATATCAATTGAAAGGAATATATATTCAATGATAGTTTCTACTTCCGTAAAATTGGATCATCAGAAATTTTGCCAATATACATATTTATATGACCAGAAGATTCACATAATTAATCTCTTAAAATTGAATTATTAGAATATTGCGGTCACTGGGACGAGAGAGATTAACTTGGTCTAAAATGTGTACTTTTGGAGCCCTTTAAAACTAAGCCCCCGTTTGTCTCCCTTTAAAACAAAACTCTTTAATTCTCATACTCATTTTTAATTACACATTTTCACAATAAAATATTTTGTACGTAAACCCAGAACTTTCCCTACTTTTTACCCCACATTCTCCCCCCAAAAAAAAAATCACTATTCAAAACTCCATTTTTTCAAAGTAGGGGCTAAATAAAATAGTTGTATATTGGTATAGCCGAGTGTCTTTCTTACCTTCTTTTACTTTATGATTATGAATTAAATGGTCTTGCAACGTTGATTGTTCCATGAAGTATGATCATATTTTATGCATGAATTTAGCTGCCTCCAATTGAAGGTGTACTGTGTTCATAAATAATAACAAGAGTGTTGGTAAAGGGAAATCGTTTACCCCTTTTCAATTATTTTACTAACAAAGTAATTTGTTGATATCTAGAATGTTATTCCATTTATCAATGTAAAATTTTGATATCTGCATTTCATTTCTTTTTTATTTTTTCTTAAGATTTTCTGTTAATTGTCTTCACATTATACTAGTTTTTAGATTACTTACTACTCTTTTGTGTTTCTTATTGTTAGGTTGATTTGCGTAGAGCCTATAATTGTGAAATTATGCTCACAAAGGTTAAGATTCCACTGCCAGATTTGATTGTAAGTTCTATTCTTTATTCATGTTCACTTACTCAAATTTTAAGTGTGGTTGAATGGCAATTATTTTCTGGTGTTGTTGGGAAATTGTTTAGTTGTGACATGTCTTGCATTGACTTATTTCCTAAAATAAGTTCCCATTCACAACAACTATTTTAATTCCAAAAAAAAAAAAAAAAAGGTTGAAAGAAGGAGAAGTATTTTTAAAATTAACAAAATGAGGTTAGGCAGAAGATTTAATTTAATTGAACCTTTCAGTATAGTAGTGCTGGATTAAATGAAGTGACAAAAGGATTCATGTAGCGTAACTCAAGTTAAATGGGAGGCTTTGCTTGTTGTTCTTCTTGTTGGACTGACTTACTATATTCTTGTTTGACTACAAAGACTTTTTGTAATTATTTTGGATGAAGACTTGCTTCTTGTTAAATAATTGGACCATTGGCTCGTTTTCTCAATTTCATTCTTTTCTTGACAACCTTACTTGAAGTATATCAGGTCTATCGTTTCAATTAATTATTTTAATTATATTAATAGTAATCAGGAATTTTCAATTTCAATGAATTGATTAGCAATGTAACACATGTAAGTAAATGTCCTTTCTCTTTCAATCATTCCATCTCAATCTTCTGTGAAAGCGCGTAATCTGGTGTAAAACGTAGAAACTGGCTTACAAGAGTTAGATGCTTATGTTGTTGATTGTCATTTGAACCTCTTAAAGGAAGCCCCTCTTTAATAAGAGGGGAAGATTCAACATAAAAGAAGGCAGGCACAAAAAACAAAGTAATTTAATCGTGTTTCAAGAACATTTATTGTAACGACCCGACCTTACGTCGGAGCCATTATCATATCGTACGTACTGTCCGCTTTGGGAGAGCCTAGACCCATCTTACCCTTCACGGCTTTCTGATGCGTCCCCATGGAGGTTTTGGGTTCGAATCCTGGGGACGATTCAGAAAGCCGTGAGGGGTAAGATGGGCCTAGGCTCTCCCAAAGCGGACAGTACGTACGATATGATAATGGCTCTGACGCAAGGTCGGGTCGTTACAAAAAAACGCTTTCTGACGCGTCCCCAGGATTTGAACCCAAGACCTCCGTCATATGTAAGACTTGAGTTGAATCCTAGTACCAAGTTTTCTGACGCGTCCCAGGGATTTGAACTCAAGACCTTCGTCATATGGAAGACTTGGGTTGAATTCTAGTACTAATTCAAAGACCTCCATCATATAGGAGACTTAGGTCGAATCCTAGTACCAATTGGGTTCGAATCTTGGGGACACGTCATAAAACCGTGAGGGGTAAGATGGACCTAGACTCTCCCAAAGCGAACAGTACGTACAATATGATAACGGTTCCGGCGCAAGGTCGGGTCGTTACAAAAAAACGCGTTCAATTTAAGTCTCCCATATGATGGAGGTTTTGGGTTTGAATCCTGGGGACGCGTCAGAAAGTCGTGAGGGGTAAGATGGGCCTAGTCTCTCTTAAAACGAACAATACATACAATATGATAATGGATTCGGCGCAAGGTCGGGTCGTTACATTTATGATTGCCTCCATTGCTTCCAATGACAACCATATGCAATTATATGACAAGCTTAGCTCTTGTTTGAGCCCCTTTTTTTTCCCCAAAATTCATTTTTTCAAAACTCATTTTCAACAACATATTATCCAATTAAATAATTTTACTCGTAAATTGGAAACTTTTTCTTAGTTTTTAACGACACATTCTCTAAAAAGTCACTATTCCAAAACACATTTTTACCCAAAATGGGGCTCAAACAAGGGCTTAATCTTAATGCAACATCAATGACTCTATGAGAATGTTTTTTCATATCAAATAGTGCTGGAGAATTGGCATATCTCGTGTTCTTCATTGGAGCTAAACAAAAGTAGTGTGAACTGTTTCCATTATATTCCACTTAATACATTAATTACAAGTCATGCTGCTATAGACAAAGGATTAATCATAAATTAACATCACGAGGCTGATTGTTGCTTTTTTTTCCAGAATGCCATACTGGCTTTGGATTCTTCAGCCCTGGACATTGATCAAGTTGAGAATCTTATAAAATTCTGTCCCACAAAAGAAGAAATGGAGACCCTGAAGGTATTTTTTTCCTCCCTCTCTTTTTGTGTTTATGCATGTGTGAGAAGTGTGAATAGTTGTAGGTACAGTCTAGTCATGTTTATGAACTTGATGTCGAACTTACAACTTTTGGGGTATGAGCCTTTCTTGACTGCTCATATCTACAATAATTTAATGTCATTAAATTAACTTTTCATCTGTGCAGCTGATCTGATTTGTTTGCTTCTTGTTGTGAACTTGTCTGTCCCTTACTTTCTTCTGCTTTCCTCATGATATATAAGTTATTTTTGTAAGGTTTAACTAGGCTTGGGGGAGATTTTTTCCCGTCTGAGAGGAGCTTATAATAAAGTAGCTAAAAAGCTGTAGCTAGTCATTCTATACTGGCAAGCATAGTTAATAAAGCGTGGGAAGGAAACATAGGCTACTTCATACTAAACTCTGTCAATGAGATCATCACTAAGATTACGGCTTGACAGAACATTACCATACGTATGTATATAAATTGTATTTTAGGTTGTGATTCCAATTTACCATACTTAGATAAATACCCTATGTAATATTCAGTCAAGATTCCTCACGGGAAGATCATTCAACCAAAATATTAACAAACAAAATTATTTTGCTTCAATAGTACATGGATTAATTTGGCCTATGAATATAGTGAGATACACAATTCTCTAATGATGTGGTATGATACTAATACAAAAGAGAGTTCTTTGACAAAAAAATACATCTTTATTGATGAATGGCAGTCATTTTAGATACAGAATTGGAAATTCTTTTATCTAAGTGTTCATGAAAAATACATCTTTATTGATGAGTGGCAGTCATTTTAGATACCGAATTGGAAATTCTTTATCCAAGTGTTCATGAATTTGGCTGTAATGATGAGCCACATGGGTCCCACTTAGTAAAATGACCCAGTAGAGTTGTAAAGTTCAAATGAACACATGCCACGTTGACCTGCACAACTCCGAATATTGCATTTCAAATGACGAACGCACTAAATATTAAGGATAACCTAATGATTGGTGTGGAACTTGGAAAAAAATGAATTATATTTGTGAGTTATGACCAAAAAACCAAGATGTCTAGTTTTTACTTCTCAATTATATATTGTTTCCCTACATAGCAATGAGATTTTTTTGGAGTTCGACAATTCCAGTGATTGTCATGAAATTTTCTTTTACTTATTTCCTCATCCACTAGATTAGAATTATCTTAAATGAAACTATTAGATTGAGGACCGTTAATTTGTTATTAGTTTCAATTGATTCATAGTTTTTAATATGCTGTCCTCTTTTTATCACTAATTCGTAATTTCATATGAATCTGACTCATCAGTACCCCTCTTGTACATTAATACTGGGGTGCGCCATCATGAAACCAACTGGACACTTGTTTTTCATTTGCTTTATATTGCTATGATGTTCTTAATTCACTGATAGAATCTGTATTTTCTTGATAAGATTATGATAATGTCTGGAAAAATGACATGGTATTTTAAAATTAATCTGCCACAGTTTGGTGCTCATTGATTTCAGGTTCCATGCAAAACTTTCTACCAAATGATAAGCATTTAAAATAACAGTTCAAATGCTAAATTGATTAGAAGCGATGGATGGAGGATTGACGTTTTATGACGTGCAATCGATAGAAGCAAAAACTTGGTTATAAATGAACCCCTTGAAAAAAAAAAGTTCCTTGTTATGCTATTGATAGAATGTAACTACCAAATACAGTAAATACGTATATTTATTGTACAATCTGATTTTTAGGGTGTGTTTGAGCCACATTATTTTGGAAGAATGTATTCTTAAATAGTAGATTGATGGAGAATGTGTGGTTGAAAAAGAAGGAAAAATTATTGATGTGATGAAAATCATTATTTTATTAAAGAATGTGTGGTTGAAAATGAGTAGAAGAATGAGAATGAAAATTTTAATTTGTACCAAACAAGGGCTAAAAACTATTAGTGCTCCCAAGATAAACATGTTACATGATGTGCCTGTGGACTTATTTCTCTCTTTTTTTTTTCTCACGCCTCCTTGCATTTTAACTCCTAATTATTTGTGTCAGAGTTTCTTGTATTACTTTCAATTCTCCTTTGAAATTTCAGGGTTCCTTGATCTTTAAATTGTGTACGTGAATTTGTATCTGCAGGAGTGCATAAATCCGTTTGAATTCTGTGATATTGTTACTTCAACCACCCACAAAAGTCTTCGAGGTCCGAGGGGAGGTATTATTTTTTACAGGAAGGGCCCAAAGCCAAGGAAGAGAAGCATGCTTTTGAATCAAGGTGAGGGCAGTGATAGATATGATTTTGAGGAAAAGATAAACTTTGCAGTTTTCCCAGCACTTCAAGGTGGGCCGCACAACAACCACATTGCAGCTCTAGCAATAGCATTGAAACAAGTGGCCACTCCTGAATACAAGGCGTATATGCAGCAGGTCAAGAAAAATGCTCAGGCTTTAGCATCTGCTTTACTAAGAAGAAATTGTAGACTTGTCACTGGAGGCACCGACAATCATTTGTTGCTTTGGGATCTTAGAAATCTTGGATTGACAGGTAGATGTTATTCTCCTAATATATTGCACTCTTATCTGACAGTTTAATGACTAAGTGTGTGTTTGAGCCACATTATTTTAGAAGAATGTATTCTGGAAGAGTAGATTGATGGAGAATGTTTGGTTGAAAATGAAGGAAAAATTATTGATGTGATGAAAAATATTATTTTATTGAAAAATGTGTGATTGAAAATGAGTATTGAATGAAAATGAAAATTCTAATGTGTACCAAACAATGGTTAAATTGAATCTATATTGTTGATGCGACCTGTGCACTGTGCTTCTTTGGTAGTGAAACTGGTTTTTTAAGTTCGACGTAAAGTAATTCCAATTACACCAAATTACCAAAATAATCTGCCTGCATATATGTATTAAGATTAGCTTGGTGATGGTGTAAAATGTAAGATATTTTTTTTTTTTTTTTTTATAGGTAATCAGAAAATTTTATTACTCAAATAAGAATACAAAGGAAGTGTATTATCAATTTAAATAAGAAAGAAAAGACATGAAATTAAGCAGTCTCTCTATAGGATTACTAGTCGCGACATTAAACCAAGTATACAAGGTCATATAAAATAATTTTCTAAATTGGTCCGTGGTCCGTATTTGGTCTTTGAAACATCGGTCGTTCATTTCTCTCCACAATGTATCCTGGGATAAGATTCCATACAAGCTTGCTATCATTATCATGAAATTTTTTCCTCTATACGTTTAGGCAGCACCCAATCAATATGTTAAGAAGCCAGAATACTATTCCACAGCCAACGAACACCGTCACAGTGAATGAACAAGTGGTCATGCGTCTCCCCATCACTCCTACACATATAACACCACTCGGTTACATAAAAGTTTTTTCTTCGGAAGTTATCTAACGTTAATGTCTGTCCCTTCACAACCTCCACAGTAAGAATGCCACTCGTGGATGCAATTTATATTGCCGCATCGTTTTCCAGGGGAATGAACTCTCCACGGGTCCGGTCCCAAAAGAGTAAAATGTAAGATATTTATGCCAAGGGAAATAAAATTGCAATATTTCAATTGACCACACATAGAATCAACGAAGAAACTAGAATGAAAGATGACCATTTAAATGATGAAGCACATCTTCTGTATGAGTCCTTTTCAAGTCACTCTATGGGTTGGGCTTAAGTCGTGTTCTTCATGTCCATGCTATATTTATGGGCTGTAATGCATCACGTCTTCGAATTCATATATTTAATATGGCATCTTACTTGGAGACCTCCTTGTAGTGTATGCACGATCAGTAATGTTGTTTGTGGAGCCTCATCGAGATTAGGTGATTTAAACCCATTTGCTTCGTTCTGGTCCAACTCCCATATCCACTGTTCATACTTGTGGGTGGTGGATCGGTCATTGTTGCATCGGT
This sequence comes from Fraxinus ornus, assembly GCA_903798235.1. NCBI lineage: Eukaryota > Viridiplantae > Streptophyta > Magnoliopsida > Lamiales > Oleaceae > Fraxinus > Fraxinus ornus. The sequence continues at coordinate 13,002 of CAIGRF010260352.1, forward strand.
GGGTTTTAGGAGAGGTCATATTTAGTTTTATGAAAGGAAATGATCAAATCACCCTCTCCAAGGACCATATAGCACGTGATTATGGAGAGCCTTATTATTGAACGGCATAGGTGTAGAGCCATAGAGGCATGGCATTTTAGAATTTCTTTGACATGCTTGCCACGCATATTTTTCTTTAGTAGAGATGATTCGTTGTTTAATTTTGTTGTCTGGGATATGTTTCGCAATACAAGTTAGATAGTCAAGAGACAGCAATACTTCAGTGGATTCTAAGTTGGATATTCTATAGTATTTTAAAGCTCAGAATACAGAATCAACCTATGTATTTTTAAGTTAATTTGGTGACAAGTATCCAGTAATAATTTCTACTCAAATCAGATAGCATTTCATGGATGTTTTCCCATTTTATACATTGTATAGGTTTTTTTTTTTTTTTAAACTATTCATCTTACATTCCGATTACAGCAATCTAGAGCTGAAAACTTATTTAATTTGTAAAAGTAAAAATCTATCGATCCATGTATTATCATAGCGATTTGACTGGCTCAAATACTTTAATTGTATTCCATGAGTTTAAGCTGAATTCTCTATTTATTAATTTTTTAATTTAACCCTTTATACTTGTCCAATGAAGCCAGGTTTGTAAACGGAGATATATTGTGGCCTCTTTTTTATTTCTCTATTTTACTTTTTGTGGATATGATACATGGAGATTTTGGTTGAAGTATGTACTGGAGTTACTTGTGGACTCCGAGGTGTTAATTAGGATTTGATTGAAATTCTTGTTAAAAGTTGTTTAAAGGTTTGATGTTGATAAATGCTATGGTAGTAACTCTAAAATGCACGTGAATAGGCAGTATGCGTGGATTTATTTACCGTGTTGGTAATATCGTGTTTGGCACCAAAAAGCTAGCAATAGCTTCTGTAACTGATGATTTGGATTTATTTTCTGTAACTTATGTTTCCTGCCTTTTATGATTTATAGGTAAAAACTTTGAAAAGGTCTGCGAGTTATGTCATATTACTCTCAATAAGGTCGCTATCTTCGATGATAATGGCAATTTAACACCCGGTGGCTTAAGGGTTGGTAAGTGAAGATCAGTTGTTATTAATGGTGTACTCGAGAAGTATTTGTGCAATGGAGATTGGTTATAATGTTTATGCCTGCAGGTACTCCTGCAATGACGTCTAGAGGTTGTCTGGAGGCTGATTTTGAGACAATGGCTGACTTTCTTCTCAGAGCAGTACAGATTGCAAGTTCAGTGCAGAGAGAACATGGGAAAGTGCCGAAACCTTTTCTCAAGGGACTCGAGAGCAGCAAAGAAATTGTTGAGCTAAGAACAAGAGTTGAAAGTTTCGCATCCCAGTTTGCAATGCCGGGATTTGATGTCTAATTTTTTCTACAAGTGCGAATGGAATAATATTTTCCTGTGTCAAAGGCTGATTGACATCTGCTGTACATGGGGATAACATAGCGCCATTGAACTCGTATCTGAGCATTCGTGATGATCTAGCCAGTCCGTGCTCAACCTTAATCGAATCATGATATATGCTCCGTTAGATTGCTATTCATGGTGAAGTGCACATGCTCGGTGGTGCACCTTATCTTTCCCTAGCGTCTTGTCGTATCCATACGATAAATTTGGTAGCTGATCTCTGCTACACCTCTTATATCAGAGTAATTTTTGGTGATCTTGGTAATTGTACAAGAAATTTGTTTCTTTGGGAACCAAATACTCTTTATCTTCTACTGTTGGTCCATAACTTAGATATTAGGCCTCACTTTGTTGTGAAATTGCCAGGATACATATGATAGTTATTTTCTCTCGAGTTTTTGAAATGTTGCAGATTCATATTGTTTAGATGTGATCCCATTTCACGTCTGTTGGCAGAATTTTAAGAAAGCAAAGCTCGTATCCGGTAGAGAGAGAGAGAGAGAGAGAGAGAGAGAGAGGGCAGAATTTTAAGAAAGCAAAGCTCGTATCCGGTAGAGAGAGAGAGAGAGAGAGAGAGAGAGAGAGAGAGAGAGATTAATTAGAGGTAGTGTGAATATTTTTGGTTCTCTTCTAGTAAAATAAAAACAAGTGTCACACACAATAATAATGCTAAATAAAACTAATTTCCTCAATTCCCCTTTTGAAATTATAAACAAAGCTAGCCCAAGAATCTTAAAACCCCTTTACTTTCTCTCTC
>CAIGRF010260358.1:0-12790 GCA_903798235.1 Fraxinus ornus
TCATTTACATTCATCTATTCATTTTCAACCACGCATTACACAATAAAACAATATTTTCATCACATCAATAACTTTTTCTTCTTTTTTCAACCACATATTCTTCATCAATCTACTATTTCAGAATGCATTCTTCCAAAATAATGTGGCTGAAACACACCCAAAATCATCAATATACCCTTCTATATAAATAAAACAAAAAATAAAAAAAAATAAAAATAAAGAATAAATTGCAATCTGTTCCTAAACTTTTTTAAAAATGCAAATCCAAAACTTATGAAAATATTAAAAATAACAAAAACACACTCTCTTTTCTCATCCACCTCCCTCCACCATCTGATGACTACATCTAATCTTCTCTTCCCCTCCACAACCTCCGGACATTGGTACTAATACAATCTTCTCAACACCCTCTACAATTCCATCACAAGAATTTCTCAAATCATCCAATAATCGGCAGAAATCAGCAAGCAAAAGCAGCTACTTGAAAAACGGACAAATTGCTGGAAGTCGCACCTCCGGCTAGCAACAAGATCGCGGACCACCACTATCCGGTTGCCCACACCTAGACGACCTCAGCCATGTGGGCAATTCATCCAAAGTACTTATTCAATAAGTTCAATTTGAAAATGAAAAATAACGCAGTCGCAACTATCACGCCGCACACTAAACTTGGCTGATTTCGACGTCGTTCCTTTGACCCATGGTCGCGGACCACTCCATTGAGCATCATCTCTTCATGGCGAAGCTATTCCACCTATGGCCTTCCACAATTTTGCCTAGATTCGTTAGAACTTCAAGTCGAAATTCAATTACAATTTTNAGTTATTCCACCCATGGGTCTTTCACAATTTTGCCTGGATTCGTTAGAATTTCAAGTCGAAATCCAATTACAATTTTTGGAACATAGTATTCTTTCTACGAATTGAACGGCTTCATGTCGAAATTGACCTAGACCCATGGTTGGGCTAGGTGCGCCTGGTGAAGAGGGACCTAGCCCAGGTGGTCCGCGATCATGGGTGTTTCGGACGGCTCTGGAACATGAGCAGTTCGCAGGCTGTGTCGCGACTGGCAAAGAATCTGTCATGAAATAAATTTTTTTTTTTATGTTTGTTGTAAATTGTTGGCATGGGTGTGGTCGTCTGGTGAAAGGCAATTGATAGGAGGTGAGTTCCGATCATGATGGTGGCGGAATGTAATTTTCGACGATTTTTAGATTTAAGGACAATGAACTTTCAGAATTAATTTCGACAACTACAGTTGATGAAATTGGGAGTGGTTGGGTGGTAATTGAAGGGGGAATTGGAAGACTGTTGACCAGTGTCAACGTCGGCGGCTTGGGTGGCCGGAGGCTGTCGAAATTTGGACGCATTTGGGTATCATGGTCATTTTATGTTAAAAATTGGTAAAAAGGATGTTCAGTGCAAAAAATGTGAAGGGTATGGACGTTCTGCGTCAAAAAACTAAATGTATAAACGTTTTTTACAAAAACCTTCAAATGTAAGGATTTTTTGCGCCAATTACCCTTAAAATTAATATTATGCTCTGTTTGAGTTAAATTATTGTAGAATGAGAATGAAAAATATAGTCGTTATTGGTCCACATAAGAGATAAAAAATTTGAATTTAAATGTTGATGTAATGAATGCTATTCATCCCCATTGTGTTACATCCCCAGTCTATGTTAAGTAAATTTAATTTTACATATCATTTAACTTTACAGCCAGGGAATGCAACTCCACTAGAGCTGTATAGCACTATTCAATGAATAACGATAGTATTTTTCATTTTAATGAAATAATAATGTAGATAAAATGGGGTGTATATATATATTCTAAAAAACTAGGGTATCGCTCGCTTTTTAACCTTACAGAAACCCTAGCAAACACGTTCCCTTCTCCAACCGCTCTAGTTCTCCCTTCGAACCTTGGGTGTCTCCGTTGCGACCGTGCTTCCGTGCGCAATGTAGGCACCTCCGTTGCGCCCGGAGGCACGACTCGTGTCTCCGCGCGCAACGGAGACATTTTTGTGAGTACGGCTTCTTCGTGTTTATGAATGTGCGCGTGGTAATATTGTACCCTCTCTTCTTTCCAGTATCTTATGATGGATTGAAATTTTGTTTGATTTCAAGTAGTTGGGTTGCGGAGCTATGTCGGTTGATTTTTTTGGCAGCAGTGGCTTTTTATCCGAAGCCCGATGATAAGATCAGTAGCACCAGCGCCAAGGTAATCTTTGATATTATAATTTCTATTGAATTACTATACTATGGTAAAGTGTAATTCCAAACTCTGACTGGAATAGTACTTCTGCGAACAGTTTTTTTTTTGAAGTTCAAGTAATCAATCTGAACCATTTTATTTGATGAAATTGCCTTTTTTTCCTAGACTCGAGATGTGGTGCTTTTTAATCTTGTGCTCGAATTATTTACTTCCAAGATAATCTGGAAACTCATTGATTTGGGTGTGTGTTTTTGCTGGATAGATTCAAGGAGGTGGAAATGCAGGAAATGCATTGACATGTGCAGCTCGTTTGGGGTTAAATCCAAGGCTGATTTCCAAGGTATTGAGATTTATGTGATTTGGTCATCTTGTTAGAGTTATGAGATTGCTTGGATAAAAAATTATAATTTTCTCGAACGACTTTGATGTAGCCGTTTGTTGACTAGGTTGCTGATGACTCTCAAGGTAAAGGAATATTGGATGAACTAGAGTCTGATGGTGTTGATTCATCGTTTATTGTGGTAGGCAACTTGTTCTGTTTTTATCTTGGAGGAACTACACTTGTACCTTGAAACACACCTTTGTTAACGGTTTTTCCTTATTTACTCCATTTACCAATTTTGGTATAGAAAAATCTTGCCTTCTATGAATTCTGCCTGCCGTTGAATCATCCATCACACCCATTCCTCTATTTCATAATCCAAAAAGCCATCACTTTCTCCACGTCCATTCTCCATATCGCTGCAACAACCTCAAATCCTCTTCCCAAAATAGAAACCCACAAGAGCCGACAACTTTTAAACCCAAACTAGCCACCCGACTTTAACCCAGCTTTGCCAACAAATTCTGTTTGCGCACGCACGAGCTTTCACTTCCCATTTTTCCAAGCCATCTCTCACTCTATGGCTTCTCAAGAATTTGGTGCCCATTTTCAGGGTTTTCTTTTCTTTATTTTTTGTTGTTTATTTTATTTATAATTATTTCTATATTCATCATCACTTCTTTTTTGGGTGTTTGATTTTTGTGCAGAAATACATTCTCTATCTGAATTTCGATTCCGGTTTTGGCTGCTTTGGAAGAAGCTTAAATAATGGTAATTGCTTCTATTGTGATTGAATTTATTGTCGAATTTTTCTTTGTTTATGTATTTGCATATTTTTGTGAAAGTTTATAGCCTGGAAGTAGTCTGCTTAGGTTAAATTTAAACTTCTAAAGATTATTTTGTGCATGGAGAGTATTTTAGGATTATCTTTTTAACACGTGCTGTATAATTTTGTAAGATTGGTGAAGATTATGTTGAGTGTGGTTAAGAAGTTATTATAGAGCGGGGGAAAATAATTGAATTCAATGGAGGGACGTTCCAATTTAAGAGATGATTTAAGTTTACCTGAAGTCGAAAGTGTTGAAGAGGATATTGGGACTTCGTGCAGACTTGACTTTAAGATTGAGGAATGCTCTTTTCATACTAATAAGGAGAAGCTAAGGGTCTTGTTTGATGAAGCATTTGTAGTTTTTTTATGAGAAAAGTTTGCAAGCAAATGCATTAGGCCTATTTTGGCGTTGTGTGGTGGAACAATGGTGAACTTGTTTATACACTTTTGGGTAGTGAGGAAAATAGGCGGATCTAATGCCGTCTCTAGGAAAAATATATGGGGTTTTGTCATGAAGGAATGTGAGATGGGTTTTGGGGTCGTTCCATCCATTAAGTCGATTAACTTTAAGTGCTTGATTCAGTTGGATCAATGGTTGTGACAAATCTCTAATGATAGTTCTGTGGAGGGTGGACAGAGTGGAGTCTTGCAAAAATTGGATTTATTGTCTAGGGAGTTGGAGACAAAGTTGAGAGGTTCTTTATCAGATGGGAGCGAGGAGCAAGAAAAAGACACCAGTATTTCTGGGCTGGAATATTTTAAAAATGTGAAACATCCACCGGTGATTGGAAGATTTAGTGAAAGAGTGAATGATCTAGAATTCTGGGGAGATAGTGACAAAAAGTTCTGTTGTTACAAAGGTTTTCCTCTAGCCTAACAGTTCACTGGAAAGTTTTGTAAAATGCACGATGGCTCAGATAGAAGCATTGATGATGAAGATAGGAGTTTTGATTTCACAATGAATTTGCAAAATCACCCTAGAGGGTTGATGAAAATGCAATTAAGGAAGTAAATGTTTTCCAAATGGACAAATAGATGACAAGGGAAGATCTTTTGTTGTAGTCTATGATAATGTAGTGGTATTAGGAAAGAAAATCATTAACAAGTCACATCATCCTGCTGAAAAAATTGCTGGTAATGAATATGAAAGATATCCTGCTAATGAGAACAATGCCTGGAATATTGGCTGAGAATTAGGATTAATATTGAACTTATTTCAATAGTAGAATTAGGATTAATATTGAACTTATCAAAAGATAAAAAAAAAAATCTAATAAAAAATACTCACGTTGCAGCATAAAACGAACTGGCTTAGGAAATAAATTATTAGTTAATTACTTGACAAAATCTATTAACCCTTGTTTTTCCACAATTGGTTCTAACTTAACGTGATCTTATCCAAAACAACTTTTTCTCAAGCCTAAAATATATGATTAAATACGAGCTATCCAACAAGTACAACATTGATATACTAAATCTCGCTGTATAAAAATCTAATTATTTAACCCAAAAAAAATAAGAAAGTAAATATATCTCACTTTAGTCCATCAACTTTAAAAATGTAAAAATATAGCATATAAAACAAATAAATTTTGATTCTAAAAGTTTTCGGGGCTTTCTATTTCTTGTCCTTTTTTGCCTGTTTTTGGGAACATATGGGAAGATAAAATAAAGCAGTTGGTCTGTCAAAGTAGCCCCTCTGCTTTTGGGTTAATATTTTTGAGGTTGATGCAGAATAGAATACAGAGATTTAATGTGTCATGTGAGTTTTTTTTTTCCTTTCTTAGAAAAGGTGCTTCGGTATATTTTCCATTTTTTGGGAATTTGTTTCTCCTTTTTTGTATTCCTCGTGTGAGAGGGGAAGAACTTCAATGGGCTCTGCTGCTGTGTGAGATTTAATTATTTTTGTTTTCTCTGTCAAAAAAGAACATATTTGTGAGTGGAATCTTTATTTTCCTGGTCTCACCTAGGAATTTGCATTGTTTATGTCTATAGGCAGAGGCTCCGAAGAAAAAAGGTTAAGAAAACAAGTGTCACTGTGTCAGAACTGGTGTATGGAGGAATGGCTACTGTCGATTTGCAAAAATCCATGGAGAAGGAATTTGAGATGGCTTTGCAAGATCGAGTTATGGAAGAAACAAAAGATAAGAAGAATGCTGTTTGAGGCTTTTGTTTATGATATGAGGAATAAGGTAAATTCTAGGACCATTAGATGGTTTTATGATTCTTCAGTAATTGAGTACTGACAGTTCTACTTCATATGCAGCTTAATGACAAATATAACGAGTTTGTGACGGATTCGGAGAAAGAGCAGTTAATTGCTAAACTCCAGGAGGTCGAGGATTGGTTATACGAGGACGGTGAGGATGAAACAAAAGGTGTTAAAATAGCGAAGCTAGAGGAGCTCCAGAAGGTAGGTTTCAGTGTTATGTCATATTTGTTTAAGCTTGGGAGATGGATGTTTTGACTTAGCAGGGAAGCAAAAGGTATACATATGTTAAGTCAGTTCATCAATATAATTTGTTACCCGTACCCCTCCCTGTCCCTGCCCCCTCAATTTACATAACAGAAACCAAATTTGTCTGTATGAGCATACACACATGTTGAATTCTAAATGAGAGCGAGAGTGTGGACACCAAGGCTTGGTTGAGAGACAAAATGCAGCATCAAGATTCACTTCCAAAGTATGCAACCCCAGTTCTTGTCTGCTGACATCAGGAAAACTGAAGTTCTTGACAGGTACTATCTCTTAAAAGGGCAATAATGAATTGGTTTCCAGTCTGATTTATGGTTCTGATCCTAGTGCTTTGCTTCGGTCTTTGGTTCTGCAAATTTACACAAACCGCAACCGTTTGCATTTTTCTTTTTTGCTAGAGTTAACGTTGCCTGATATATTTTACTATTATTTAGGATCACAATAATTGAGTTGCTAAAGATAAAGGCTTCCCTTCTGAATGAGAAGTTTCAGGTCCCCAGCCTATTGTCCATGTAGCAAGTTGGTTTCAAACTTTCATTACAGTTGTACAACGAGCCATCGACTATAGAAAATGTCTACATCTCTGTTAAATCATCACATGCTAGTCAGGCAATAGTAATGATTTAGCGGAGGTTTAGACGGTCGATAAGAACTGATTGTGCAACTATAATGAAATGTTGTACTCAGGCAATAGGTTGGAGCCCCAATAAGGAAGTTTTCCCTCTAAATGGAGCTGTATTTACTGATTTCAGTTTCTTTTCAAGTATAAATCTTGTCCTGACCACTTAAAACTTTATTTGCTTTCACAAGTCTTGCAGGCCGATAGTGAAAAAACCGATGCCGGTGAAGCCTACTACTCCAGAAACACCCTCGCCAGTGCCCTCTCAAGGAGGTTATTCACAATCTCAAGGTGCAGAGAACCCGAATTCAAGTCCCAACCAAAACTCTGGTGCAACTGAGACTACTGGATCCGGAAATGAAGTACCATCAGCTGCAAGTCTGTGAGTGCACCAGGTGCTGCATAAGTCAGTAAATTGCGGCTTCAATGTTTTATGTCTACTTATTTGGGCTCTTTTTTACGAAAAAGCAATCCCGACTTGCAACTCTTTTTGATGGTCTATAGTGATCATAAAATGTTTATTAACGAGATTTATTTGGATTATGTATATCCTTTTTAAGGCACTGTGCTATTAGATTTAGGAAAAAGCCATGAGTACAGGGAATTCTTGACAAAATTCTTACCGACGTTGACGTGGCAACAGAAGACTGGATTGCTTTGAGGAAAATGCTTGTACTTGTTATTGCATGTAAGGTACTAGTGATCATTGCAATAAACTTCAACTATTTTTTGATTTACACTTCAAATGTTGCAAGTTTCTTGTAGTTCTATGGACATGCTTATGTCTACTCAAAGATTTGAAATGTGTTTTCATTTATCCAATTTCTTGCGCATTTTTACCATGCAGCATGAGTTGCTTCGTGTGTTGTACCCAATATTTATCCATTGTTCTATGGATCTCGTTGCGAAAGGTCGTATTCAGGAAGGTAAGTTTCTTCATCTTGCTACTCGTATAATTCTTTTGTGATTTTACTCCTTTTAACAGCACCATTCCTATGTTCCTGTATCAGCTCGAGCTTTTTTCAATAGCTTCCGAGAAGACCATGAAATGATGCATTCACATGACCTCCAAAAATTGGAAGGTGTTCTTTCACCCTCACATCTGGAGGTCTATCACTTTCCTAGAACCATGCTACAATTGTTAATTCGATGTATTCAGACACAATTTGTCCTTAAAATGTATTTTTTGTTTGTAGGAAATGGAATTTGCTCATATTCTCTAAGACAGAGCAAAGTGATCATTAAGATTTGTGAGGTACCTTTTCTATCACGTTTGGGCCATGTGCATAGGTTTGTATTATTGTTTTCTTGTTGTTTACCGTGAGCTACTTGGCTTTTGGTGCAATTATACTACGATCTTGGATTATCAAAAAAAAAAAAGTTGATCGTGATTTACTTAAGTTGCAAATGGCACAGGGCGGTGCATGTTCGATTAAATATTTATTACACCAAAGATTAAATGCTTTTAGGGGTTTAAACAAACCCAATTGAACCGAGAGCAAACAATTGGGTGTTCAAACTTACTTTCTTAACAAGCTAATCTCAACCGGTTAGAGTTGAGCTTTTGTAGCTTGGTTGTTTCTGTAAATTTTCTTATTTTTTAGATTATTGAGCCAAACTAAAAACACGATGAATGCAGTAAAAGTTTTAACTTGGCTTGTTTGAGTACCGAGTTGTTCTTAAACGAGCTTTGAATGAGTTCTGATACTTTACTTTGGTGATGAAATTTTATTCAACTGGGGGGTTTAAATAGCATCTGTGGTTGATCACTATTGGAACAATGTGGTTCATACAACAGCATTTAGAATTGTGTATACTATACTGTATATTTGTAGGTTCTTTAATAAGTTACAGCCATCGTTGACTCTATACTTGATAATAGACATACACATTGTTTTTGAAGACTTCTATTGAATTGCTGAAATTTTTTTGTTGGATACGGGGAAGCAAGCCTCCACCCCAACTTCACTTGTGACATTGAATGTGGTTAGGTTTACATGACTGGCTACATATTATTTATGCTTATTTTTTTTCTTTGTGACAGTACTCTTATGATCTTCTGATACAATACTTGCACAAGACTCAATCAATGCTCGGGATCATCAATGAGCGTATTAACTTCCAGGGTACAACTCCTCATTTCTATGCACGTGCTATTATATTCTCACTTCCGTTGCTTTTTATTTGCTTAAATTATCCTCTTTGTTTGAATGGATATGAAGCTGAATATTCAATCGACAGTTTCACCCGGATAACCAAGCTCAATTTCTGATGATGCTGACGTTTTCACACTTGTCGGATTGGTCATGATGGGGGTTAGTCAACAATGCACATATGATATATATACATCTGCTCTGTTATTATAAATCTAATGTAGTTGAAATTTCTTCAAGAAAGTAGCTTAGTTATAGTTCTATACGCCTCCTAGTTTTTTGGAATATCTTGTCATTTATTATGCAAACATGTTATAGTTTTGTTGTTCCCTTACCAGTAACTCCTAAATGATGACTTCTTGTGGTAGACACTTCTCTTCAAAAAGATTAGATGAGGCCATATTTGTCCTCCAATAGTCAACGGAGGAAATCATATTGCTTGCAAGATGAGGAATTAGGTCAATTCAACTTGGTTAGAAGATGGTAGTCATTGGTTTATGTGGTCTATTTATTATAGATTTTGGGCAAATTCCTCCACTTCCATGGGACTATTTCAGATTGTGAAAGTTATTAGACTCACAACGTGAGCAAGCCTGCTATTAGTCATGGCTAGAAATAACGTATTCTTTGTTTGTTGTCTTTCTTTCATTAAAATTATGTTAATTCAGTCATTACAATTTATTGTTAGTCATTTAGGAAATAGGTGGATCATTGATTCATTATATTGGTAGGTTGACTTAGATATTTTGTTGTTCATGTTTACTTTGTTTTAGAAGAAGGGCTTATATGTTAAGTTGGTCGATTATGATATTTGCTGCAATTGAAACTGGTTTGAAGGAACCCATAGCGGCAGGCGGAGCCTGAAGTTTTTATCTTTTAAGAATTTTTATATTTACTCATCCTCTGTTACTGTTGGGTCAAGTTGGCCGTCCTCCAAGTTTCAGAGAGATGGATGAGACTTAGTTTTTTATCGAATTTGACTAGAAACAACATATATTTTAATTTGGGAAACTTTCCACCTACGTAGCCATTATACCATACCAAGTTTTTCATTGATTTTCCTCAATTCCCAGCTTTGCACAGCAAATAAAAAAGCCTCTATATGATACTAATTAATTAGCATTCTTATTTGAACTGATTTGTATGTTGAAATTGACTTTTATCAAGGGCAATCTAGTCGTTTCACTCCAAACCATCATCATCAAGATCACTGCAGATACTATTGTGTTGGTGCATGACATTTCTTTCCACTATTTTGTTCTGCGCAAATCTCATAGTTTTTATATGATGCAGCTACAAATCGTGGTGACTCCTATATATTTGTTTGTTATTTACTCTCTTCTATCTTCAATTACTTCCTCCCAATCTTCAATGGGTATCATCTCTTGCTATTTCCCAAACCCCCTTCACCATTCATCTTTGGTGTTATCTTCAAAAAGAAACACACATAATGAATGTCAAAACAGCAATGACCTGTATGCAACAAGGAGATCGAAAAGAAAATCCAAAACAACCCAACATTTCCATTTCTGTAGTCGGAAGTTTCAGTGAGTTTGTTTCATCAGTACTAAAGGCAGAGGTTCCCCAGCAATCTCTGAACCTACTTGGAACTTTCTGCATTGCTGTCCTGATACTCAGTATACAGCAGCCATAGCTTCTTTGTAGGAAAAGGAAGTTGGTTTGAATGAGGAATTACAGAAAGAAAGGGAGGAGAATGAGAAATTAGCTAACAAATTGAAACATGTGGTAATTTATGTTCAAAGGCTTAAAGCCGAAGTTGACGAGGCTAAACGTGTGAAGAAGAAAGATGAAGAAATACTGGAATCCCTAAAACTCTCGAGAGTGAGAATAACCTCGATGGGTTTAGAGATCGAAGATAACGAAAAAAACTTTCGAATCCTGAAATACTTACTTTCGAGAAAAGAGGTTGAAATGAATAGATTGAGATGTGCTTATGCCGAGTCTCGGGAAGACTTGGAGAAATCAAAACATTAAGCTTCCGAGTTTGCTGAACAAATAAAGCAGCTGAAACATTTGTGCTCGGAGCTTGAAGCACGTGTCTCTGATATTCAGTCAGGAAAAGATATGGAATTACTGACAGACATATTGTGATTATCTAACTGAAAATTGTCAGTTTAGCCTATATATGATTTTGTCCAGTGAAAAGTGAAAAATGGGAAATCAGTGAAAAACTTGGTATGGTATAATGGCAACGTAGGTGATGGAAAGTTTCCCAAATTAAAATATCTGTTGTTTCTAGTCAAATTCGATAAAAGCTAAGTCTCATCCATCTCTCTGAAACTTGGAGGACGGCTAACTTGACCCAACCGTAACAGAGGATCGGTAAATGTAAAGATTCTTAAAAGATAAAAACTTCAGGCTCCGCCTGCAGCTATGGGTTCCTTCAAACGAGTTTCAATTGCGGCTAATATCTTAAAGTCGGTTTCACAAATGGATTGTAAAATACTAGCATGAAATGACTGCACAAAATCATCTATGGGCTAAATTGACAATTTTCAGTTAGATAATCACAATATGTCTGTCGGTCCTTCCTCCTCCTCTTTTCCTAACTGAATATCAGAGACATGTGCTTCAAGCACAAATGTTTCAGCTACTGTATTTGTTCAGCAAACTCGGAAGCTTCATGTCTTGATTTCTCCAAGTCTTTTCGAGACTCGGCATAAGCACGTCTCAATCCATTCATTTAAACCTCTTTTCTCGCAAGCAAGTAACTCAGGGTTCGAAAGTTTTTTTCGTTATCTTCCATCTCTGAACCCATCAAGGATATTCTCACTCGAAGAGTTTTAGGGTTTCTTCATCTTTCTTCTTCACACGTTTAGCCTGATCAACTTCGGCTTCAAGCCTTTGAACATAAATTACCGCATGTTTCAATTTGTTAGCTAATTTCTCATTCTCCTTTCTTTTTTTCTGTAGTTCCTCATTCAAACCAACTTCTTTTTCCTGAAAAGAAGTTATGTCTGCTGTATACTAGGCACCAAGGATAGCAATGCAATAATTCCAAGTGGGTTCAGAGATTATTGGGGAACCTCTGCCTTTAGTGATGAAACAAACTCATTGAAATGTCTCCCGACTGTAGAAATGGAAAAGTTGGGTTGTTTTGTGTTTTCTTTTCGATCTCCTTGTTGCATACATGCCATTGCTGTTTTGACTTTCAGTGTGTGTTTCTTTTTGAAGATAACACCAAAGGGGAATGATTTAGGGGGTTTGGAAAATAAAAAGAGATGATACCCATTAAAGATTGAGAGGAAGTAATAGAAGAGAGTAACAAACAAATATATAGGAGTCACTGCGATGGGGGACAAACGTTTTTGCAGCAGAACATAGTAGTATCTACAATGATTTTCATGATGATGATGGTTTGAAGTGAAATGACTAGATTGCCCTTGACAAAGGTCAATTTCAAACGTTTTTGCAGCATACTACACAGTAGTATCTGCAGTGATCTTAATGATGATGGTTTGAATTGAAATGATTAGATTGCCCTTGATAAAAGCAGTGTTATCAAAGCCGGTTTGAACTGGGAACCGTCGAACCGGATCATGGTCTGATCCAAGTATCAGAAAATAGCAGCTCAGAACCCATTTAAAACCCAAGAACCGATGGTTTATGGAAAAAACCGTTGGCCCAAAAATCGTCCGGTCCATGTACCAAATATAAAAATCCAAAAATATGCACAAATTCCGGCGACCTACAGGACACCGGTCGACAGCCCTTAACTTCCTCTTCAATTACCACCCAATTTCATCAAGTATTTTGGCCGGAATTAATGCTCAAAGGTCACTGCCCAAAAATCTAAAAATCGTCGAAAACACCATCTCCGGCTACCCCCACGATCGGAACTCACCAATGGTCGAAAGCCCACAACCAGGCGACCTCAACGCTGGGTTCGCCTTCACAGGAAGGTACATATATATCTCTGTGTGTACGAGTAGAGAGAAGAAGAAATGTGAGGAGAGAGAAACAGAGAGTTGAAAATTGAAAAGTGAGAAATATTAAAATAAAGGAGATATTAAAATACAGGAGAGGGAGAGTGGTGTGTTTGAACCTGGAGAAATATTAAAGTACATGAGAAAAATATTAAAATACATGAGATAAAGAGAGTGGCGTGAGAAATAATAAATATAGTGCAGGAGAGAAAGATAGTGGTGTGTGAGG
>CAIGRF010260407.1:7546-25356 GCA_903798235.1 Fraxinus ornus
TAACTTAGTTTAGTTGACAACAAAGTGACACAACTTCAACACTCCCCCATGACGCTTTGTTGGAAACCATAAAAAATCTTCAGTTTTTTGTTGAAATGAGCTGCTGCTGCCTTTTTTTTTACCTTACTAGATTTTTTTTGTTGATGAAGGCTGTTGTTGCTGTTTTTCTCTTCCAAATTTAGTGACTACAAGCATGAATTCCCTTGTTTTCCATTTGATCCAGCTCTCTTAGTTGCATGGTAGTTGATCAACTCTTTTTTGCCTTGGACCAACCACATACAAAGAGACTTTTTACTTGCATCTTCTCATCAGATTTGTTAAGTCTGCTGATTTTTCATCATTCCGAATTTGCAATAACTTACTAGTTTTGAAACTTACTGGTTTTAACTCATACATACCTTATTTGCTTTGAGCTTATCATATATGTTACTAACTTACCGAATTTGCAAGGGTTCAACTTCTGATCCCTTTTCTAAAATCGTTTCAACAGCTCGTTTTTCAGCACCTTCATCTTTTTTTCATGCCATTAGAGAACAATGAAGCATTTGATTCTATGCATACCAGACTCTTTCCTTTTTTAGCCACTTCAACATGCCGGTATTTGCTCATGTTTTCAGCCATTTTCTGCACCATCAAGGAGTCTCTTTTTCTCAAGGCTGCTGCTGATTTTTTAGCCATTTTTGACACTGTCTGAGATCAACCACACCTCCCAGGACTGCTGCTGAAACCTTCTTCAAATCGGATTTTCAACTTTTTTCTGGCTTCTTCTAATTTTCTTTTTCAACTTCTTTGTGGCTCAATTAAAGACCATTTAAGCTCTGATTTTACAGGTCCCTTAAGAACATTTGAAGCTCTGGTACCACTGTTGGCTTTTTAAGGATCTAAAGCTCTATGAAAAGAGCTCTTCTACTTGAATAGATTTCTATGGATTTGGAGGATGTGAAGGAGATCAAAATATAAACATAAACACACGTATATACACTGATTTCTGGTAAGAAACCAGAGGAGAAGATGAGGCTCAAGGGACTACATTTTGATATATTTCTCTCCACTCTTTTCTGGTAATACACGGCTATATTTATAGCCAAAACATGGATACAATTTCAAAGACTTTCTACCAACTAATCTATCAACTATCACACTTTTACACATATGACAGCCCACACTACTTTTGTAGACTTGTACTATACTAGTAGTAGCTCACAATCTAGCTTACTATTACATCATTTCACTAGTTACACTTCAACCAAAATATGTAACTTAGTTTAGTTGACAACAAAGTGTCACACAACTTCAACAACTTTCATTGATATCTCTGAGTTTATCATTAATTTGCAAAAACTTGAATATCAATACCACGAACGATAAATTTTTAAGCATAAAGTCTGTGACAACGATAAAATTTTAGACAGCAAGCTACCAAATTAGTGCGCCGAATTTCTCACAAGGAATTACCAGCTCAAAACTAACACAATAAACTTCCACACTAAAAAATGAAATATTTGAAGGTAGCGCTTGAGAGCACAGTGGGGAGAGTGCTCATCCATCTTGCACAGGAACTGCGAGCTTTAGTCGCATTATCACTCCCCAGTGTAATAACTAAAATACAAGATATAATCCCATACAAGTATAAGATGCAATTACAATACTGAAACAGAAAAATCAACCTGGAACTTTAAAACTTACAGTTCCGGCACTAACGAGACTTTTCTACCTGGTACTTGTTTCTAATAATACATGGGTGGCTGGGTTGTGGCTATGCTTGGATATCCACCATCATAGATTGCCTGAGTAGCTGCGCCAATTCGCTGACTCTGTGGGAGCATAAGAGCCTGTGCACCACCCATTTTACTCAAAGCAAGCTGCCGTTCATAGGCAATAAGATCAGCGGCAGAGAAGCCTTGCATGTGTGTCACAGCTGGTGGAGGTAGAGGGGTCGAATTGGTCCCTGGCGGAGTAGGCTTACAACCCCAAGAGCACTACAACACAAAAAGATAATAACTTGTGACAATTATGCGGAGAGCCCAAAAAAGAAAAAGAAAAAAACAAGAAAAGTATAAACCAATAAAGGAAATAAACCATCCAGACACCAGAAAAAAAAAGCCATCAATGGTAAAAGTACAAATGAATTTCTTGCACAGTACTGAAACTATTACATTAATGATCGTAATATATATAGCAAGAATAGTCTAGCTTCAGTAAGGGCATAAAATAATGGATTTTTCAATTCTAATTCGCAGTTATCACACTGAATCCGATGTGTGATGCAAGCTTAGTACCAGATAAGACTTGAGAGGTCCTTAAAAACAATATATAACATCAATCAAACGGACCCTAAATATTTCTTTGCTAGGAAATTTACTTCTGAAAAAAAATCTTTAGTTCGATTAGAAATACTTGTCTAAAATCCGTGTCTGAATAGGTAGAGTTTCCTTTTCAATGCTGAAAATACAGAATAAGCTTTATAAAAATATCAACTGAAAGGAGAAAAAATGATAACTGACTACCAAAAAATAGTCTAATTTAGACTTCTTCGAAACATTTTTGTGCACTCAGGAAGTTTATCTGCATAAATGATAAATATTATGTGCATATTCTAGTCCAGAGTATCTAAGTTCTGATAATTAACAGATATTGCATAGCATACTATATTAATTGAAACAGTCTACGTACATCTCTAATCTAATCATTCAATAAAAATTAGCACAGTACATAGTCAATAATGACGGCACAAAACCGTCACACAGAAACAAAAGGCACCACCAACTGCACTTTTAGCTACTTTGCATCATGTGATGCATATTGACACGCCCATTAGAGCACCTTTGGTTCATCAAGTCCCTGTAATGCCACTAATTGGGAGTTTGACAAAAGAGAGCAAAACACATGGCATGCCTTCGTGTATAACTGGGTGTGTCAGGAAATGCATGTTAGCCCCCTATAATCCCACTATCTGGGACTCCAATGAAGAGCTAAAGAGATATGAGGGTCAATGGAAATACATTTCTTGCCAGGACATGGCTAACATTCCATTGAATGAGCAAATTTATATATCCCTAATTAGAGAGAAGTGCACCTTGATTGCTTTGCCGAAAAGAATTCTGGCATTTCCCATCTGGATGGCACGAGCTGCTTCAGCATGTGTACTGTATCTCACAAAGCCAAAACCTTTGTCTCGTTGAATACGGACATCTTCAATGACTCCTACCCCAAGTGCGTGGAAATGACGGTGGAGATCTAGTGATGTAACCTGCAAATACAGTTGCAATCGAAACATATGAAACAATGGTAAAAACCTTAGTAAAAAACCTCCTCCATTCTTAAATCATCCTCTGGACCCGAAAAGGGTAAGAGAGGCAGAAAAGGAGAAGGGATAATGAAACATGCTACAAAAAAGGATCTTCTATACTTAGAAATGGAAAAGACTGTGAATGTAGATTCACGATCCAACTCCTCTGATCATAATTATATCAACACTACAGCACATAACTGCATAATAGTTTATGATTACTCTTCCTGATTGGATTGGTCTATAAAAGAAATTGTAAAGAGCAGTTGTCAGTTAGACAGGATTGAGGTCTGAAATTCAATTATTCGAAAGAACATTTTGACATGCCACCAAGAACGCATGGAAACTGAAACGTGTTGGACATGCTAACATACAATTTTACAAAAAAAATACTGACACAACATGTTGCCGATATGTTGATTAAAATAATATTTTTTTAAATATTTTAGTTTTTTAGAATAGAACAAATAATTTCAGTGGGAGACCAGATCACCCTTCAGAATTGAGCTACGTTATACACTTTCAATTGGGTAAGTTACACATAAAAATCGTGTTCGGAATAAAAATGTAGTGGGCCTTCAACAATTGAAATCGTGGTTTAGTCAATTTGGTAATTTATTTATTAAAAGGCTAGTTTCAATAATTAGACTCAAACTGTGATGCTCAGACTCAGGTACGAGTATGTATCTAAGTGTCGGATCTATTATTTTCTAAAATGTAGAATACGGAGACGTGGCTAAAAAAAGTTCAAATTTTTGACATGGGGTACGTGGGTACGTCTTTGCCTTCAATTTTTTTTTTAACTAAACATAGAATATCACTTCATTTTAAAAACACAACTTATAATTTGAAAGTGGCAAAAGTTTAAAAAGTGACAAATTTAAATTAAAAGTAGCATAACATGTCATCATTCACGTTGTCCACTAACCAGAATTTTTTCAAAGATTTATTGTAAAATTTGTAATGCGTATTTTCAATTGAAATACCTTACATGATAAACGAAAATAACAAGTTAAATATGACTACTAGAATTGAATTTAACAATCCAAAGTCAATTACGTTTTAAAATGTCGATATTATTAAAATTCTATTTACGTCAATTTGGATTATCTCGATCGTATAATTAAATATAAAAACATGATATTTTGAGCCTCAATTGTTACAATGACACAATTTTTTTTATGAAAACATGAAAAAGAGCCTAAATTCAATGAATTCAATCCACATTAATCAATGTAATAATAGTTAAGAAAGCAATTAAACAGATTATTAAGAATGCAAGCAATCTTAGGATCTACCGCATTAAATACGTTTGAAAACAACTTCAATTTCATCATCAACAATAAAGAAAACGTGTGCAAACCTGGCCCAAGATGAAACGGTTATTGCAAAGACAATTTCTCCTTCCAGATTATGAGCAATTTTGTACCAGCAATATCAAAATTGTCGACAAAACAACCGAACAGTAAACGAGTACACATAGGAATTCTATCGTTTAAATGCTCGAGTTAATTTGTCTAAAACAGAAGCTCAATTAATTGCTCGATATATAGGATGCCTAAAATTAGTCATTTAAAGACGAGCTCTTCAGGAGGTTTGGACCATGACAGATACAGTCAATTTAGCAATAAAGTGGAAAATCAGATGCATAGGACCACAGCCCGTACTCAAGGCAATTTTCGACGACCAATTCAAGAAACTTATTCTGCTCCAAAGGGTGCAATGACATCAGGCAACAATAATGATAACAGTAAAGGTGCCACACCAATTCAGAATCCAGCACAGAATCAAAGAGGAACTTTAGCTCCTGTTCGGTCTAACATCTAAAACAGAAACCAAGCACAGCAACGAAGCAATAATGACCCTTATGCGCGTCCTAATCTTGGAAAGTGCAATCAGTGCAACCAACTAGACCATCTTTCAAATAACTGTCCCAACAAAACGATCCATTAATATTGTAGAAGAGGGTGAACGTGATGAACAAAATTTTGAAGACGACTATGAGGGTGGTAATGTTGCGGATGCAGATACAGGGGAAGAGTTGGGGTGTATTGTCCAACTCCATGTACTTGCACCAAAAAAGCTTGATAACTCGCAACTCAAAATATTCAAGACTCGGTGCACTATTTGTAGTAAGGCATGCAACGTGATCATTGACAGCTGCAGTAATGAGAACGTCTTCTCCAAAAAAAGTGGTAAAAGCTCTAAATTTGAAAACCGAGAGACACCCTTCTCTATACAAGATTGCACGGATTAAAAAAGGCTCAGAAGTTCAAGTTCTAGAGATCTGTAAGGTTCCTTTGTCGATTAGGAAATATTATAAAGACGAGATTGTATGTGACGTGGTGGATACGGATGCTTGTCATATCTTATTGGGTCGTTCATGGCACTATGACGTCGATGCCACTTATAAAAGCAGGATAACATTTTCATATTTTGGTGGTTTGATAAGAAAATCGTTTTAGTACCACGATCTCAACCTTTGGAAAACAACTCTGCTATCAATGAAGAGAAACCACTTTTTACCAACATATCGGGCCCAGAATTCTTTGAACAAGTAAAAGAGTCGCGCACTATATTAGCATTAGTAGTTAAAGGTCACTCGGAAGCAACCATTTAGATTCCTGCCAAAGTTCAGAAGTTACTTGCTGATTTTGCTGATATAACACCTGATGAGTTACCAAACGAGTTGCCCCCTATGCGAAACATTCAAAATCATATTGATTTGGCACCTGGAGCTAGTTTTCCTAACTTACCACATTATCGCATGAGCTCAGTTGAACATGAAGAGTTGCAGCGACAGGTTAATGAGTTACTTGATAAAGGATATTGATCCATGAGAGCATCGAGTCCTTGTGCAGTTTCCGCTTTACTCACTACAAAGAAGGATGACAGTTGGCGAATGTGTATAGACGATCGTGCTATTAATAAAATAACAATCAAGTATCGCTTTCTCATCCCGCGTCTTAATGATATGCTCAACGGGTTACAAGGGGCAGTGATATTCACCAAACTTGATTTAAGGAGTGGCTATCATCAGATCCGCATTCAAACCGACGACGAGTGAAAAACAGCTTTCAAAACCAATGATGGCCTCTACGAGTGGTTAGTGTCATTTGAGCTGTTGAACGCACCAAGCACATTCATTCGATTAATGAACCAAGTTCTTTGTCCATTTGTGAGAAAATTTGTGGTGGTCTATTTTGATGATATTCTTATCTACGGCAAGAATGAAGATGATCTTAAAGTTCTCTCTGTCCTGCAAGATAATAAATTGTATATCAATCTAAAAAAATGCATATTTATGACTAATCAACTTCTATTTCTTGGCTTTACGGTGGGAAAGGATGGTATCCAAGTTGATAAGACAAAGGTGAAAGCCATACGCGAATGGCCAGCTCCTAAAACCGTGCGAGAAGTCCAAAGCTTTCATGGGCTAGCAACTTTTTATAGGCGTTTCATTCGAGGATTCGGTACAATCATTCCTCGTTCTTTGCCTGAGCACTTGATTCGAGAATTACATACAGGCGGATTAGGAGGACATGTTGATCAAGATAAGACAATCAGCTTGGTTGAAGAGAGATTTTATTGGCCTCAACTCAAAAGAGACATTGGTCGTTTTGTTCAGCGTTGTCCACTATGTCAAAAAGCTAAGGGGCAAGTTCAAAATACTGGACTTTATACCCCCTTTGCCTGTTCCAGAAACAATATGGAAACATCTCACCACGAACTCAATGGGGAATTGATTTTGTTTTAGTTGTAATTGATCAGTTTTTGAAAATAGCTCACTTCCTTGTAAGAAAACTGCAGATACTTCTTACATAGCTAATTTATTTTTTTGCAAGATCGTTCACCTACACGGCATTCCTCGTTCTATAACTTCTAATAGAAATGTCAAGTTTCTAAGTCACTTTTGGAGGACACTGTAGAGAATATTTGACACTTTTTTAAAGTTTAGTAGCGTCATCCACAAACGGATGAACAAACAGAGGTGGCTAATTGAACTCTTGGCAATATGATTCGAGGAGTTAGTGGAGATAAAACAACGCAGTGGGATGTTGCCCTTCCAAAGATTGAATTTGCTTTTAATAACATGCCTAATCGATCCACCAAGAAGACTCCATTTAAAGTCGTTTACACAAATGTTCCAAGGCATACGGTAGATTTGATTCGACTTCCGAATGTCAATTTTAACGTAGAAGAGTTCGTTGAACGTATTCAAAGAATTCATCACGAAGTAAAACATTTAGAAGATGCTAATATTCGTTACAAGACTGCTGCAGACCAACATCGACACCTTAAGCTATTCAACGAAAGTGATTTGGTGATGATCCATCTCTGCAAAAATCGTTTTCCTGTTGGCACTTACAATAAGCTTATAGATAAGAAGATTGGTCATTTTCGCATTCTTCAAAAGATTGGTGATAATGCTTATAAAGTTGACCTTCCAACTGACATGAACATTTCCAATACTTTCAATGTTGCTGATATCTTCAAGTACTTTCATCCAGATGAGTTTTCCTTGTAACCACAAAACTCGAGGGCGATTTTTATTCAAGTGGAGATGATTGATGTAGTACATCACAATTACAATTAATAGTTTCACTTCATCTAGAAGTTTGTCTTTTTTAAATTATCTTTTCTAATTTCCTTTTCCTTTTCTAGTTGTAATAGGTTTCTTTGAAAAGTCATTGCGTCATTGCCTACCAGATCAGTTCCACTCTCAAGCGTCATCTCCTTTGCCACCCATGTGCCATTGCCCTATTACACCGACTACGTCTCCTCCTTCGGTTAGTTCCTCATTTTTTTCATTTTTCGATTATTTGAAATTTTCTTTTGCCATTTCAGAGGAGCATTGGCGACATTGGGAGACGTGTCTAGTTCCAAAGAAAAACAAGGGATGCACCAACTGGCGTTTCAAACACATATCAGCGATGTGTCGGATCCCAACACACTGGCTCCAGTGGCCTGTCTGTGCTTCATAGCATGCAAGTCACTTCCACCACAATTTAAGAGCTCGAAAGTGATAGGTCCAGAGGCCAAGGCAGTTCCTTTGATTAAGTAGAAGTATAAATGATTCAGTTACATAAAAGAATGTATGATAGAACGAGCATGCACTGCTTTAGAGGTACTAAAACTATTAAAATAATTGAAGATGACTATTACTACCCCAAGTCTATTATTTTCTCCAGAATCATACAACTGACATGATCATTCACTTAATTTTAGTTACATGGCCAGGACATAACAAATAGCATTCCACCACAGTGTCCAGGTTATGATAAGAGTGGGTTCAACAAATACTTACTTCAGCAGCAAGATTGCCAACATAGACAGTGGTATACTGGGGATTATTTTCTGGTGCATCTTCGTTCCTCTTTTCTTGACAATCTTCTGCACAAAAAATTATGTTTAAAAATATGCTATGTAAGACAGAAATATAATCGACTGCAAAAATCATATCCCAGAAAAACACACTTCTAGAAGTTTGACCTTTTTTGACGGGCATGTCTTATTAGAATTGAAAAGATCTTTCATGCACCCTAAATTTCTAATTCAAATTTTGAGATTTGTAAATAAAGTGAAATTAACAAATCGGTTTCACCTAAAAAGCACGGATTCTGATACGTAATTCGAATACGAAATGGATACGACGATAAAACTTTTGAAAAAAAAATTAGGAGACGCAAATACGTGCATATATAGAATTGAGCATAATCTCATTATTATAAAAAAAATTAAAACAAAAGCATGAAAATAAAATAAAATACTAAAACATTTTATCTTAATTTTTCATTGACTCAAATTCATTTTCTTCAACATTACCCACATCAACATCTTCATTATCATTTAAAATAACACCTTCCAAGTCTGACTCATCTAATGATAGAATAGCAATATCAAGTAGCCCAACACCTTCGAGAGTATCAAATGAGTCTCTGACAATGTCCCACACTTTGAATTCTCCTTTTTGAATATAGATTTAACACTATTATCTATTTCCAATAATAAAAATATAATTGATAACTATAAACAAGGTTTAGAGCCTGTTTGGTACGGATTAAAATCGCATTAAAATTAAAAAACTAGTTGTTATTGTTGACTTTTATTAGACGGGTTAGACTCAATAACAGCCATATTTTCAATTTTAATTGAATTTTAATGGTTACCAAATAGGCTCTTAATAGGATTGTGTATCTTCAATATAAAATAAAAATAAAAACTCTAGTCGTCAATTAAATTAAAACCCTAGTTGTGCATTTCCAATAAATATTATATATTTTCAATAAGTTACTGAATAGTTATCTAATAAGTAATTTTTTTTACCAATCTATAGTCAATAATAATGAGTTTTAAAAGAGTTTAAAACTAATAAAACTCTTCTTCACATGTTCTAACATATCCGATATGTATCAAAAATAATTTTAAAATATAAAATAATTAAAAAATAAGTACCCAAAAATTTTAAAAAATATAAAATAATTAAAAAAAAAAACACGCAACGTATCAGAGAGTATCCACACTTGGATACTTATCGGATAGGGTACATAATAAGATTACAATTATCCGTGCTTCTTAGGGTTTCACATTCATTAGGAGCATGACATGTAAAATCAGATTTATAAAAATTGAAAATAACGCTGTAGAACCAACCTGATGTTCCATTTGTTAGTTCCAAAATGTTTTTTGAGTCAGAACTATGCTGGTCATCACCAGAAATGGCGCCTTTTGCTGCCCAATTGCAACGAATTTGTCTGCTTCCAAGCCATTTCCCTGTAATTTTAATAAAATAATAGTCATAACCATCAAACTAACAATATTGAATGGATTAAAGGGGTGCGAGAACCCTACACATTACTTATAGCTCATTGCTTGCATAAATCTGAAAGCATCATTGTCATCCAAGGTGCCTCGTGATGACAAAATAAGAGTAAATACCCTGGTATGGTAGTTATTTTAGTTTTGGGAACCAGTAAAACTTGGTTGTAGGAAGCAGGAATACACTGGAGTCAAGAAGTTACTTCGAGTAAATATTCAGTGTCCATCCAATAAACTTCCAAATTCAATGATAGGATCCATGAAGGGCAACAAACTTACAAAGATCCAACTCAACTTGAAAAGGAATCAATGACGAGATCGCGACAAATATGATCAATGAAACCATGCATTTACTTGTTCAAGCTACGGAGGCCAAGAGTTTGAAGTTAACAAGCCAAACACCAAGTTTCATGTTGGCCATGTAAGAGAAACCAGATTAGTGCACTTAATTCAAGCGAAGTTAGAAGAAGCAATGCCTGGTATAGCCGGAAAGCAACGCGGGAACACGAGGTGCAAAATTTCAATCCGTAGCCAAAATAACTGAACGACGTGTGCACGAGAGACTACAAGGTGCGCGCGCGCAATACAAAAATCTGAAAACGGTTTAAGTTTTCCTTTTTCGTTTAGAACTCTATTTGTTTGATATTTTCTTGATATTTTACGTTTTAATTAGGGTTTTTATAAGTTGCCTATAAATATGGCATTATTCTTACATTATAAATTAACACATTATTGAGAGTTTAAATCAAATCAGGGTTGCTTTCTTCTTGTTATTCATTGAACTCAATTTCGAACTTATCAAGGATTTCATCTTTGTGGCGTTCAACAACTTCATAGAAATGTTCATAATTTTTGTGATCAAAAGGTCAAGTTCCTTTATAACTTTAGTTCCTCGATTCAATAAATTATTGGGTCAAACTTCAAACCAGGATTTTAGCTTTCTTGGGGTTGTGATTCAGTTTTTTGTACGTTTCGGAGCTACTATAGTTACGTGAGTTCACATCAATTGATATCAGAATTTTGGCTCTAAAATCAAGGTTATATCTTTATCTTTCAAAAAAAAAATCATCTTCGTTGAGTCTTCATCCTCTTCATCGTTTTTTTGATTCTTCATCATCTTCTTGAATATTTTATATCAACACAAATACCAACATTAAAGAATTGTTTTGTACATTAAATTTAGTGCACCAATACAATTTTGTTTCGATCTTTCTTGCCTTTGTTGATTTTCCACATATCTAGTGTCAAAATGAAAAAAAATGAAAATCGAAAAAAAAAATTCAGCAATCAGAAAAAGTTTCAACAACAAGAAAAACAAATTTCCAAGTCAAAAAGTGCCAATTCGATTTCAAGACCACTTTCTTGAAACATAAATTTATTCAAGAATTCAATTCAACTTCCAAACTATCCTTTGGAATCAATATTGTTGAGAAAAAGGCAAGATTCGAATTCAAGAAACACTTTCTTGAATTTCTTATTGGTGTTTCCATTCAATTTTCCATTCCTTCTACAATTCTTTGTTTGAATTTCACAAGGGTGAATTCTATCGACTGAGATCGAACAAGAAAGTATTGAGAAGAAAAAGGCAGATTGGTGAGATTATTAGAGGGAAAAAGTCAAATTAAGTGATACACGAGTGCAAATAGGTGAGGAAAATATTATTCTAGTTCATAGGATGTCGGAAAAGATCTACATTTAGGGAGGAGAATAATCAATTCTGCATGACAATGCAACAAAATTGAGAGGATGAATGTGATGTGTGGGTAATTTAAGGATATATTAGATAAGCAAGATATATTGATTGCAAACTTACCAAGAGGGCAATCTAGAAGAGTTCCTGATATTAAGAGGCAAAATATGCGTTATCCTGGTGCAGAAATTGACCAGATCTCGGTAGTTGAAGTTGGTAAGATGAGAAATAGAAAAGACAGGTGAAAGGGGGTCTGGAAGAAATCCTAGAGAGTTTGATGGAGTAGAGTACCCATTGGTAGATGAAGCACTTGTTACGAAGCGTAGTGAGTTTGATGATTTGATGGAAAGTTTCAAATTTTACAATATGATTAATTCTCAAACAATTAATCATATGGAGGAACAAGAGAGGAAAAAATAGAGAGTAAGAGAGAAAAGAGAAGGGTGGCTGAAAATCATGAAAAAAGAATAGAGCTACAAGAGAAAAAGAAATAGAGAGTGAAAAAGAAAATAGAAAGGTGGCTGAAGATAAAGAAAAAGGAGTGGAAACACAAGAGAGAAAAGAAAGAGAGTCTTCAAAGAGAAGAAAAGTCAAAAGTGAGCTACCATGAAAAAAGAGAGTGAAATTGAGAGGGGCTTTAGTGAAAACTAACAAACCCCTCCCTAATTTGGCGATTTCTTTATTGCAGGATTTTGAAGACTTGGTTCATGAGGACATGCCTATTGAGTTACCACCAATTCATGACATAAAACAGCAAATTGAGAAGACTAACCAACCCCACCCTAGTTTGAATATTTCTTTGTTGCAAGAGGTTGATTACTTGTTCCCTGAGGAAGCAAAGGAGTTTCAAAATCAATTGGGGAGTTTGAGGAGCAAAGGAAACATGAGGTAAACATGAGTTCACTAACGATAACATATCATCATCCCACTTCTAGGTTAGATAACATTCTAGTATATTGCAAGAGTCTAGATAGATATGATATGCATTTGAAATATGTTTTAAATGTCTTAAAAAGCATAAAAATATTTTGTCCATCTTGAGTTCCTTAACTATTTTGAGGTGAATTTATAGACTACGGACCAAACACTCAATTTCTACTAGTCATTTTGACATTGTGTATGATCTTAATCCACTAACTGTATTGGATTTAATTCATTTATTTGTTGTTGAAAGAGATGGTTTAGATAGAAGGAAGATTGAACAAAATGCATCTCAAGTTGATCAAAAGAAAGAGGCGTACACATTTGAACTCCGTGGTTATGTTTGGATGCACGTGAGAAAGGTACGTTTTCAAAGGAGGCCTAAATTACATTTTAGGGGAGATGGACCATTCCAAGTGATCGAAATGATTAATGATAATGCCTACAAGATGGATTTTCAAGGTGGGTATAAGTAAGGGTTGGTAAAAAAACCGAAAAATCGATCAAACTACCCAAACTAAATCGGGTCGGGTCAGTTTGGGTTGGTTTGAACCAAAAAATTGGTTTGGTTCGGTTAATTTTAACTATTATAAAATCGGGTTGGGTTGATTTCAGTTTAAGCAACCAACCCATCAATTGACCGATCCAATCCGCTAATAATTTTTTATTTTTTATTTTTTGTTTAAAAATTTATCTTTTTAAACTTAAAAAATAAAATAATAAAAACACAAATATAATTCTTTCTCAAATAATTTATTTACCGTTTACACTTCTATCAAAACTCCAAAATTCGAAAGAAAAGAAAGCAAGAAGAAGTGTTTGTTGTAAATTCCAAATTTAGATTGTACCATTGCTTTTCATTTTTTGGTGTAATTATTTGTTGGCAACTATCGGATATTCAATGATTTTGTACAAATCAATCAATTACCATTTACATTATATACATTATTGATAATGATATGCACTTCACGAGCAAAAAAGATATATATGTACAGAAAGACAATTTTTTTAACTCGCACCAATGTCCAAACCGATTAACCAAACCAAACTGACCCAAACCGATTTGGTCTAGTTTGGTAATGATAGGATCCATGGAGAGCAACAAACCTAAAAAGATCCGACTCAACTTAAAGAGGAACACAATAAGTAGATCGCGAGCAAATAGGATCAATAAAACCATGCATTTATTTGTTCAAGTTATTGAGGCCAAGAGTTTGAAGTTAACAAGCTAAACACCAAGTTTCATGTTGGGGACGGAAGAGGAACCAAGATTAGTGCACTCAGTTCAAGTCAAGTTAGAAGAAGTGAAGCCGAAGTGTAGCCGGAAAGTAGCGCGCGCATGGGCAAAATAGGTCGCGTGCGCATAGGGTGCAAAATTTCAACCATTAGCCAAATCAACTGAACAGCGCGCGCGAGAGAGAATACACGGTGCGCGCGCAGTATAAAAATCCGAAGGCGGTTTAATTTTTCGTATTTCGTTTAGAACTCTATTTGTTTGATATTGTCTCGATGTTTTACATTTTAATTAGGGTTTTTATGAGTTACCTATATATTTTGTCTCATTCTTTCATTGTAAATTAACACATTATTGAGCGATTAAATCAAAGCAAGGTTGCTTTCTTCTTGTTCTTCATTAAACTCAATTTCGAATTTATTAAGGATTTCATTTTTGCGGCGTACAACTTCTTCATAGCAATGTTCATAATTTTTGTGATCAAGCAGTCAAGTTTCTTTATAACTTCGGTTCCTTGATTCAATAATTTATTGGGTCAAACTTCAAACCGGGATTTTAGCTTTCTTGAAGTTGTGATTCAATCTTTTGTAGGTCTTGAAGCTACTATTGCTACGTAGGTTCACATCAAACGCACTAAGCAAAAACGATATTCCATACCCAAATTTCTTCGTTTCTTAGTTATAACACCCGCACCTGAATTTCAAGGTCTAATTATGAGAATTGAAAATTTAGGGGCTCATTTGAGGGTTAATCCATCTTCTAAGACTTTGTAGCAAANAACCTTTATATAGAAATTCTTGATATATATTTTTTTGGCATATTCATGATTGACCAAACATAGGAAAATGCGTGTGTA
The DNA here is from genome assembly GCA_903798235.1 of Fraxinus ornus. Lineage (NCBI taxonomy): Eukaryota > Viridiplantae > Streptophyta > Magnoliopsida > Lamiales > Oleaceae > Fraxinus > Fraxinus ornus. Next base: position 22,356 of record CAIGRF010260407.1, read on the forward strand.
TATAGAATTTAGTATTCACGTGAGGAATGAGGGAGAGACTTTGCACATTTCACAGATTTCAAGGAACAATTTTCAAAGCTAGAATTAATAGCCCTTCCACCATCACGAGTTTTTCCTTAATGATGCATGCCTAGTCTTGTCCTATTTAAGCCCCTCATTCACATTTACACGCTACCACTCACTATATTTTTTTTAGTCCAAATAATATACCCATACACGCACATAGTCGAGGTGGAAATTGTAAGAGGGATCAAGCAATTTTATTCGGTCTCTACTATTTCTTGTAAATTTCACTATAAGTACTCTACCTATCTTTGGATTATTATTATGTTATAAATTTAAAGAAAATTATTATAGGTCTCATATGGTACAATATGATTATGATGATGTTAAGGGAACCGGAGTTTAGTAGCACTACACATAAGAATTCTTACCACCTATGTTCGGTAAAATTCTCGTGTCTCCATTATGTTGATTATGATTATTATGCTCCTTTATGTTATAAAACGATAATAATTCATGACGTACTTATGGGGATTCTATAAATCTCACTCCATGATATTTCCCCTTGCAGGCAATTGATGGTTCGAGGCAGTCAACCTGAAGATGGCAATGGGCTAGGATTAATATTTTATATTGTGTTTGAAACACAACTTTTTAAGTTTCATTTTTATTTTTATTTTTTGGCTATACTAAGACATTATTTAGACTATGTTTACGTCAATGCGTTAATCTTTAATATTAAGATTTCACAATTAATTATTGAAGTTAAAACCGTTTTTTATTTTCTTAATGAGTAAAACCGTTTCTTGTTATTATTTAAGTACCTATTTAAAAAAAATTGAATTTTATTTAGTGACACTAGAATAGTCAAGGATTCGGGTCGTCTAATCAGTTCTATCACAAGAACCATCTATTCTACCACTCAAAAGTAGACATTAAATGCCCCTACTCATATTAATATTATACCCTCGTGCAATTGGTTGTACATTTCTATTGACCGTGAACATCAGCTTTTGGAATGAGGATGGCTAAAGTCTCAATTCATCAAAATCTTCACAAAAAATTTGATCCAGTTATTGTGGTTTTCCAGATTCAATGTTCACAAAACTCCACTTTGTAAAACAGAATATAAGAACAATTTCTAACATTGCAAAACACCAGAACCATGCTCAAGCCATCAGATAGTTCAAGGGCCTTGTGTAAAGACATAGAAATCAAAACATCATTGAACCGGTGTTGGTATATATATAATAAACTCGGTGCTGTTCAGGCATGACTAGGCATGAGTTCTCCAGGAGTGGCTACTTAAACCTCCAGGGAAGATAAAAGAGAAGAAAGGAGAGAAAAAGAAAGATACGAGAAGAAGGGAGAGGAAAAAGAAGATCCTAGCCAAAAGTAAAATATATTCTTACCGTTCAAGTCATTTATTGCACTTTGAGCATCCTGGACAAAAGTACAGCCAACAATGGAGATTGTTCACGACCACAAAAAGAAACCAGAAATTAATAGAATGCGTACTAATTACAAGGGCTGAAGCAAAAAGGCAATGAATCCGCACACCTGCTGATTATGAAAAGACACAAATCCAAACCCCCTCGAACGGCCAGTCTTCTGATCCCACATGACCCTAGCATCTCTATAGAAACACAAGTATTGATGCAATGTCCCAATTATTAATCAGTCTAAGATCCAGGGGACTCAACTTCTAGGGCAAAAACAAACATAAATACCATACTTACGAGCAACTAGGATAGACAGAGAAGCATGCATACAAAGTGGCATCGGTAACTTCCGGACTAAGATCACCGACAAAAATGTTGAAGTGATCTGTGGGGTCAGGGTACATATAGTATAGATCAGCCAGAATAAGAGTCAAAAATCATTACTAATGATTGACGAGAAAATAAGATACAAGGCTACAAAAATCCTAGATGTATGTACATACTTGAGGTATCCTCTCTCTGAGCACTGGTATATGCCCAGTTAACTTTTATAGGCTGTCCAAACCTGAAAAACTACATATTAGATTAAAGAGAACCTACTTAATGCCAACTATTTATTATTGTCAGTACTTACAAATGCCTTCCATTCAGAGTTACAATAGCCAGGGCAGCTGATCGACGATCAAAGTAATCCACAAAACCATAGGATGACTGCATCAAAAGGGGGTAAAACACCATTTAAACAAGTCAAGACACTGTTCTGAGTTAATACTTGGTTCGGCATTTTTTTTCTTTAAAACAAAAGTCTGCACAAAAGATCTTATCTATATCCCTTTGAATTACAGGCTTCTATCAACATAGTTCTTAATGAACTTCCAAACTACAGGACCATGCAGGATCTTTTAACATTTCTATTTCTACATGTCTGTACACTTTGAATGCAAAACACAATAGACTCTAAAATCATTTCAGAACTATCTTAGCTATACAAATATCCTTCAACTTCAATTTTTTGTTACTTTCATCAAGATACAGCTCTTATACATGTTAAAAGAGGTAATTTAACTGATATATAGGCATTTTTCAAAACTCGAACATTCCATATAAAAATATGGGTTTCTTTAAGACATTTGAACTAGGCATGTAGGAAAGCCCATATGTGAGCCGCAAGGACTGGGCAGCATCAATGCAGAGAAGAAATGTCATATTGCCTCAGAAGTAAAAGTGTAAGAAACGGAAGACATGAATTGAGGGGCGAATCCAGCCCTGAAGTTCAACACGGGCGGCCGACGATCATTGACTGTTGACCGCAACGATGGGAATGACGATATTGATTATTAATTTTTAATTAAATAATATTAAAAATTGTTCGATTAATATATAAATACACTAAAACGTAGGAATGATATAATATGAAAATATAATCCAATACAACCCAAAAGAAAAATAAGTAATACAACTTCACTTCGTAACTGTATACTCAGATAATTGGAATATCTGTGGTCTCATATTTTGGAAGCACTGCAAGATTGTCTCATTATCAATTTTTTTAAAAA
>CAIGRF010260425.1:0-14780 GCA_903798235.1 Fraxinus ornus
AGTTATAACGTGGAGAAACACAATGTTGGCATTTCAGATGTACAAGAATGATATTCATATATTTTCATCTCTAATCGTTGGCATCTATTCATTCAAGGAACTAAACAGTTATTTTAAATTCTCGTAACGATAACTTCCTTTTAAATTTAAGTGGAAAGACACAATTTTTCACTTTTAGAATATGTATTCTCACGTTATTTCATGCATAATCTTATGAAACAATATTTCAATGCATAATACAATTTTATTATTTATATGTTACCAAAACATATAATCAAGTCGTATGTAGATTATATAATAGAATATAAATGCACAAAACAAAATTCATCTTAAAATTATTGGGGGAATCACATCGATATAAATGCATAAATTTCATTCTACAATAAATCTTTACATACACATGAAAATGAACAAATTTCTACTCACCGAAACCAAATATCTGGAGACAAATTCAAGATGAATGAAAGACATTTCATTCCTCAATTCAAACCTTTCAAATAATCAAAAGAGAGTTAGCCTTTTTGCTAAAATCGAAACACAAGTTAAAAGAATCAGAAAATAGAAATGCAAAAGATAGAATTGATCGAGGCAGGTGTTCGACACTTTCTTTTTAAGACGGATTTGCCCTGCATCGGTGTTAATGATTTTAGGCAATTGTCTCTCAAGATGCAACGACCACATTTTACAATAGGAGCACTTCAAATTACATAAACCAACAAACTTGAAACAAAATTTCCTCTCTACCATGAACATGATTTTTGATGCAAGAAAACTATGAATTCTCTAGAGTTTTGATGTAATTCAATCAAGAACAATGATATGGAATAATTTAGAGCAATAAAAGGATCCAATTATAGAGGATGAAGGGTTGTGGCCGAAGAAAAACGCCCCAAAACTCAGAATTTTTCAAGAAATATCGTTAACCTTCATGACGCTCGCCGGTGCTGACTATGCCGCTCGAGCGGCGCCTATATATGCTGAATTCCCAGATTTTCTCATATAATTGGGCAATAATTTCTCATTCATCTAGAATTAATTTTGAGATTTCAAGTATATTATGATCATCTACTCGACGAGTAGAACAATTTAGTCTATTTACTTTCATGATTTGCCTATCGAATTCACATGTGAATATTTATCCGAAGTTGACACAAGTCACATTTTCATGGTATTACTTAACCAAATTTAACCAACTTTAAAACAAATTCGAACAGTTTTACAATTGCGATTTTTTTTTTTCAAATGATTTTTTGAGATAATATTTGCAACAATTTCTTTTGGGCATTTGGAATTTGAACTTTTTTGTTTTGTTTTGGCAAATGCATTTATGAGCTTGTTATCTTTTATGAGGTTTATCAAACGAAAAGATATTGATGTAGGATAAACATGTATGTTTTCTTTCTTGGTCTAGTTTCCATCATTAAAATTTATTTTTAATATGTATTAAGTTTTTTATTGACTCTTTTTTTGTAATGGTTACATGGACAACAGATGCCGAGTCCACTCGCATCCACACAATCAAATTCCAACATGCTTTGACCGAAGATTTAGATGGAAAATGATGGTGTTTATGGACGCGGAAAATGCTCTATGACACGAGACAAAAATGTTCAAGAGCCAGCAATATAATCAAAGATGATTGCATATTTAAGAAACAATCACAAACAACTCAACCAAAGTGAAAATAATCTAAACTCAAGCCAATAAATATGAAATAAACAAGAGAGAAGATAAAGTATGGTTTGAAGTGTAAAGAGTTATATTAGCTTCAAATGTTACAAGAGTTGATTATTTATAGAGTTTTGGCCGAAGTGATATACAGTACATAATCTTGAAAAACAAAATATGTTGCTCGTATTCTGAGCATTTGTGCTTTCTCTTTTTATCAGAGGGTAGTGCCCGATCCCTAAGGAATGCCATGATGGGCTGCATCCATGGTGGAGTATCTTTGACCTACATCACCTGTTCAGCTTTAGAAATGAAGGGTCTAGAGAGATGTTCTATAGGCACAAAGTAAGCAGTTCAGAGTCTTTGCTACTTGTTAGCTTCGAAACAGTATCGACATGAGCATTTTCTATGCGTGGGATCTGTGGCATCTCAAACTTTTCAAAGGTTGGAACAAATTCCATTACCAATTCTCTTTTTTGTAATGGTTACGTGGACAATAGATATCGGGCACACTCGCGTCCACACAAGCAAGTTTCAACACGTTTTGAACGGAGATTGGACGAAAAAGGATGATGTTTATGAAAATGGGAGATGCTCTATGACACGAGACAAAAATGTTTAAACACTGGCAATATGATAAAAAAAACGATTGCATATTTAACAAACAATCACAAACAACTCAAACAAAGTGAAAATAATCTAAACTCAAGCCAATAAATATGAAATAAAAAAGAGAGAAGATAAAGTATGGTTTGAAGTATAAAGAGTTGCATTAATTTTAAATGTTACAAGAGTTGCTTATTTATAGAGTTCTGGACGAAGTGGTAGGCGTTTGATAAGAATTAGGTGACCTCATCTCCTAGGTCGAAGCCTCACATCACTCAGTCTGCTATGCATTTAATACATTGACAACAGGTCACCACCCTACATTCTAGGCTGACAGCTCTGACATTCATTATTACAAACGTTATATCAATCATTCCTAAAATTGTATGTGTATCCTCAAAAAGACAGCAATGGCTTTAGCCAATGGGAGCTTCGGTCTGGGCGCTTCGGATTGGAGGTCTTCGGTGTGAAGAGTTTCGGGCTTTTTCTTTGACTTTGTTATCTTTGACTTGTATCTCCACGTGGATTATGACGTGGACTTCACTTGGAGGCTCGGTGGCTAGGCATAAAATTGTCTAAATTTGATGCTTTTCGATTATATAGAAAAATCCTTTCTTGCGTGCAATTTATTTATTCACCAATGGGACTAATTATCTAGCCACAAACCAAGTGGAGAATGTGATTATTTATCTGGCAACAAATTGAAATGAGTGGACAAAAAGAATTCATCCAGTTGACCCAAATTCATAGAGAACAAGACTTACTTTGTTATTGTTGTATTCACCAATGAATTATTCCTATTATTATATTCCCTCTTATAAGCTGTGGTTAATTTCATTTTAAGTGCTCAACTTTTTTATATCCAGTAGCTACAGACCATGTTGAATAAAATTTACTTACCAGACATTTTTTGACACTTTGAATGGCTAAACTAATTTTTTCCAATCCGAAATTCGGTACAGAACATCAACTAATTATTCAAATTACGTTAGTATATGCCTAAGTCCATCGAATCATGTCTTGTTCAATAATGTTTTGATATCTATTGGTCTTTGGCTGTTGGTTTAGTTTTCCTTTAAATCTGGGAATATTACATTTTATACAATTTTGGGAAGTGTTTGATCTAATGTTGCTTAGGAAAACCACGATGCTTTTGTTCGACTGTCGTGTTTTTGCTGTCATCGAAAAAAACAAATCTTTTTTATATATATTGTGGGGAACAAATTAGTCTGTATTTTCTTCCTCGTTTTTTGGCCTTTTCTTTTTCTACTTGGTTCTGTTTTTCTGGCACTAGTATATTTCTATTTTCAAGCTCTAGCTCAGTGTATGAATTTCTTTTCGTAATTTTGTCTCTCTACTTGTGACAATTTGCAAATAATGTGACTTTTGTATTCTTTAATTTGATGACCTCAGCTTCATTTGCTCTGTTACACTTCATCTATGATATTACAGGTTATGAGAAAAAGCTGGATGCTTGGGTATTTCTCGCGTTTTTCAAGGCATTTTCATCGCTTCCCGTCTCGCCTCCTTCTAAAACTACGCCATTCTCACCTTTATTTTCTTTGGCAGCCTTAGGTTTTGCTTCTGGACTTGCAAATATCAGTCTAAAGCATAGCAAAATCCTTTGGCAGTTGCAACTTTTACAGACTTGGAATTCAGTTTATTCGGTGCTTGTGTTGCAGTTGCTTGGATACTCCCGAGCGCCATAAACAAGCAGCAAGGCAATTGGACTGCTCTTTCGTAAGTTAAACAAAATTCTTTCATTTTAGTGAGTGTGAAACAAGTTAAAATCTTGTTTATTATATTGTCGAATCCTATCTAGTCTACATAACAAAGATGCACTCAATACTCAATGTTTCCTTTACATAGTTTTACGTAGAAGACAACACGACAACACCACTTATAGACTATAGTTTTCTTCTTAGTAGCTCTTAATTATGCCAAGGTTGAGCCCTCCCACGGTAATGTCTTTCAAGTGGGATGTCAATAACGCCACTGACATTCTAGTATCAGCTTCACTCAGCTTTCTCTTACAGTGGTCTGGAGCTTTGGCAGTTAGGTGAGAGATATTCTACTCTCGAGTCCATCACACACATCTTTACATTTCATATATAAATACAGCCATACGTTGAACACGAACGTTCTGAATTTACTTGTGCAGCACTACTTCTGCAACATTGCATGTCGTTTTAGGACAATTCAAAACTTGTGTGATTCTACTAGGAGTCTGCCTGCTATTTTATTTTTTTTTATCCAGGTTTTTATAAGCAATTGTGATGCTGTCATAGCTCTTGGTGGAATGACAGTTTACAACTCACTTGGTTTGAAGAAATCGAGTGATAAATCCACCAATTTACTTCCAAAGCAAAATTTAGTTTCTTCAAAACTCAAGAATGATACAAGGAAGAAGAATCCCTGTCCATTTCAGAAGATGATTCCAGTGAAGTGTGAAATTTTTGCTCATCTAATCTTGGGCCATGGAGTACATGTACAGAAAGTACTCACAAATTAGTGAGACTGCTGATTCAAATTTATACAATGTTTAGTATTTTGATGTTAATGCAATTTTGATTAAGTGGGACATTGTTATTTCAATATCTACATGTACATCAAGTTTGACACTGTTATGAGGTGACAACTTTTTATTTTAACAATACTTTAAACAACTAATGGCTCAGATTTTGACACAATGGAGTGTCAAACTCATTGCTTAATTCTTGTTATTTTATACAATTCTTTTTGCATATTTGCATTAGTATTTTATTCAGCTTGTCAAGTAATGGGTATCAAATACATCTAAAAATCTTATACGCAAATATCTAATCATCTTTGGTCGAGATGCAATTACAATGCCATTAAATTGTTTAGACATATTAACTCTAAAATCTCCTTTGAGCTTATGGCAACAAGAGATTGCAGTGTTGGTGACATCCGAATATTTCAAAATGCAATGCGCCTCTGACAGAGCCATGCTGTCTATCCCAAGATAGATTTCACTGTTGAATTGCGCTAACAGTTACAGGGAAAAAATAAAATATAGAATTAAATAGAAATAGAAACGCCAAATATCTAGTGCAGATTATATCTTATCATTTGCCATCAAAATTCACTAACATTATGGTGGATGTAGCCGGAAAATATTGAAATACTCAGATCCTAATCCTTAAACAAGTTGAAAGAAAGGAAAATGACTAAATATGATGTCGCCAAAAATTGATTTTCCAAGCAAAAGACTCTACTGAAAAACCACAAGTTCCATACCAAGACTAGTATATTCAGTGCACTTCTCACCCATAAAAATTGTTTGGTGTATTTTATGGACCCACTATATTTAGAGCCTGTTTGGGAGAGCTCAAACTATAATTAAAATTGAAAATATAGTCGTTATTGAGTTTCACTCGTCTAATAAAAGTTAACAATAACGGCTAGTTTTTCAATTTTAATCCGATTTTAATCTCTACCAAACACACTCTTACACTTGATTAGAATAGTGCTTTGAATATCATTTTAGCCCCTTGAGAAATGGCATGTGAACGTATTTCGCAATTCACTAATTTAGGGTTCCAATTCATCTGTGCATGTTGCAATTGCAGTTGCTGTTGAGGTTGCAATTGTGGTTGCAAGACAAGCACCCAATGGTCCAGCCACCGCCTGAGACTGCTGGGGAAGTGACTGAAGTGTAGACGGGGTTGATAGAGTTTGTGTTGGNTTCCTAAAAAGTTTCTAATAATTTTATTTTGATATTCAGTTAAAATCAAACATTAATTTCAACCACAAATATATAAATACTACACTTTTCTGTATCTCCTACTCACAATAGGCAATAAAAAACTATTCACTATGCTAGCAGGATAATATTATTTATAGTTCTCTGCAACAGTCATACGTTGCAGTCAAACAATCATACGCAACAATCATACATTCAAAGAACCATGTTTACGTTCTCTCTACCACATCAGCAGTGAAAGTTTTTATTCTACCCACATTCTACTCTTTTCTAATCCACACATTCATAATTATTACACATTTATTATCCACAAATTTTTAAAAAAGATCCGCTACTAATCATCTTAAAATGATGTTAATAATTTTAGACGAGCAAAGATATCCTTTAATTTTTTCTAATATTACGTTCCAAACATACTCTCGATAGTACTACCTTAGTATTAAAAAAAAAAAAAAAAAAAAGACATAGGAAGAATATTGCTGACACAAGGCAGCTTAAAGATTTTTGAGATTAGCAGGTTAATAATTTTTAAAAAGTTTATGGCAGAAATTACTGTCACAAGCAATAGGACACAGTTTTTGTTTATTAATTCTGATAATTGACTTCAGATGGAGAATAAGAATTAAAATGGTTCAAATTTCGAATTTTTGTCTCGAGACAGTTAGGAATTAATGACATTATTCATCTCTCTCTCTCTCTCTCTCTCTCTTCTGAAATCAATTAATGCTCTTCAGTCACTGCAAACAAGTAATTTGATGCTTTTGATTTCTTTCCATTTTTTCGTTTCTTTTAAAATAAAAAATTAATGTCATTTTTGTTGAAAGAAAACTATTGCTATCAAGAAGTTGTTTGACAACATTTTCGATCAAAAAATAAGCAGATTTTAATAAAAACTGATGAAAAATATGACTAAAAAATTGATAAAAATTATGAATCATATGAATGTGTGATTAATTAGTTACGGGATATTCAAAACCTCAATAATTTTTAATCACTTTTATAAAATCCTTAATGTACTAATTTTTAAGCAAAAGAATCAAATACAAGATCTCATGAAAAATCTCATTCACCCCCAAGAATTTGAAAGATTTTCACCAAAAAAAAAAAAAAAGCAAAGGAAAAAATATTTTTCAATATGTAATATTTCTCTTTCCTCTTTCATTCTATGAGCCAAAATACAAAAAATCAATATTTTTCTCTCCTTAACCAGATATTATTATTCTCCTTTCAGTATACTGTTTTTTTTTTTTTTTTTGTAGCTTTAATTATTCATTTTCATCAATTTTCTTCTTTTTTTTATGTAGACAAAATATCAACTTGGAAATAAAAATTCTTATAAGATATGTCAGTCTCTAGTTTTTCCATTTCTTCCTTCAATTTTCTGTGGAAAAAGATCAATTTTTAGTTAGAATTTTATGAAAAATAGATTAATGTAATGAGTTTCTACATATTTGGACATATGGATATATAGTATTGAATATTAGGAATTTAGGATAGATACTTTCATCAAACATATTATTTGTTTACTCTCAGTTCTGGATTAGAATTTTATGAAAAATTTAGGAGTATGCTTTTTTTCATTCTTGATTACCATTAATGTAATAAAAATACAATTTGTTTACTCTCAGTTCTGGATCATTTGAGGGTTCAAAATATTATTACATTGTAGTGCCTAAGTACATAATTCAGGCTCCGTTCAATAGGGATTAAAATCCAATTAAAATTGAAAATATAGTCGTTATTGAGTTTCACTCGTCTAATAAAAGTTAACAATAACGGCTAGTTTTTCAATTTTAATCCGATTTTAATCTCTACCAAACACACTCTTACACTTGATTAGAATAGTGCTTTGAATATCATTTTAGCCCCTTGAGAAATGGCATGTGAACGTATTTCGCAATTCACTAATTTAGGGTTCCAATTCATCTGTGCATGTTGCAATTGCAGTTGCTGTTGAGGTTGCAATTGTGGTTGCAAGACAAGCACCCAATGGTCCAGCCACCGCCTGAGACTGCTGGGGAAGTGACTGAAGTGTAGACGGGGTTGATAGAGTTTGTGTTGGATGATAGATTCCAGGGAAGGTCCCATGGCCAACCTGTGAAGGAAAGATGGAATGTTGTACCTGAGGAAGGTTGTAGAAAACATTGGCCTGCAAGGTTGACATGTCCCGGCCCGGTGCAGAAGTCCATGCACGGGACTCCTCATTCTGCAAAAACAAATTGGAGGTTTCAGATGATATTTTACCTGATCACAGGTTAGGTTCTCTAAAAACTTATAGATGGCAAATGATAGTGTGGGAATTTTGAAGTGTCAGGTCCGGACCTCTAGCTTTATAACCAATACTCGAGGTGCAGAAGGAATTTAGTGTACTTGTTTTATAACCAATACTCGATGTGCAGAAGGAATTTAGTGTACGTGGAACAATATTAAGACTGGCTTGTTAAAATAACTCCCACACTAATAAAGTCGAAATACAAATCCAATGGTCTACTGATAACTCTAAAACTAAAAACATATTTGATTACAGACCTGTTTTCTAAAACTAAAAACATATTTGATTACAAACCTGTTTAATAGTAGAGTAGATGGTCTTTTCTTTCACCTCAGATCCCACAATATCATTGTTGTAAGCAGAATTGCCAGGTGCCAAAGCTGCACTGGGACTATAACTAAACCCAGAGGCCCCATAAGAACCATAACCAGAAGGAATTCCATAGTGGGTCAGATTTCCAACAACAGTTTCTGGTTTGCACAATGAATGAAGAGGGAATTTTACTCCTGGGGCATTAGCAGTTGGTGGCATGTAGATGTTGCCAGTTGAAGGATGCTGCGGGAACCCACTGTTGCCTAAGTATTGGTGAGCATTTGGTGGTGTCATATAAAGCTGCGAAAAGTAAGGGTTGTACGGTATGTAGTTAGGAGGATATGGCTGTCGAAGGTAAGGAAACAACTGGGGTGATACAGGAATAGAATTCTGCCCAATTCCGGCTGGTTGAGCCATCGATGTTGCTGATGGAACCAGAGATTTTCCTCCCTGCTATTGGTCATCAGAAGAATGTGGGTTAGAATTAAATAATGAAATTCAAAATGAATATGACTTCAATGGGGGAATGCATAAGCAAAAGGCATACTTTTAGCATTCCACAAAATATTCCAAGGGGAAGCCCTGCATGAAGGATAAAAGACCAACAGAGGAGGGAAGGCAAAAACATCCAACATGATAAGGCAATGCCAAGAATGTTATTTGTTCATGCTCCTCACAACTTTTAACTACCCCAAATTCAGAAAGTCAACTAGAACATTGAAATTTGATAAACCCAAAATACAGTTCATGTCAAGCATTAATATGGCTAGCAAAAAACATCAACTCATATGACAAAAAATTTAAAGACATTATCTTGAATAAGAAACAGAAAAAGATAACATGCCTGCGGCTCAAGACCTTCGGCTTGCACCAGACGAGATCCTATAACCGGGTGTACAAGATTGAGACTGTAGTTTGTCATATTAGGAATAAGTGGGTTCTGATATCCTCCTTCTGATTGGAGCAGCTCCTGCTTTGCCTGATCATATCTCAGAGCGGCACCAATAGAAACATTTTCTTGTGATGGTGAAAAATTATCAGATACATGGGAAGGAGACTGGGGGCAATCAGGATAATCATCTCGTCCAGCTGTTGAGGATGCAGGTTGATCACTGCACTCAGTGGTTGTATTATGTCAGCGAAATATTAATTTTAGAACATAGAAGAGTAACGAACTGCCATGAACCTAAAATGCTGCCTATTATAAGCACGAAGTATAGGTGAGAGCTCAACACACCAGAGAAATTAAGGTACAAGTAAATAAAATGAGAAATGCCACCGTTTATAGAAATGAACCAGAAACTCTAGAGATTTAACACGGAAGAGAGAACATCTAATTACTAATTTAAAGTTAGGATAGAAAGATGCCTTTTAACATACATTAAGGTGAAGAAGCACAATTAACATAATGCAGTAGTAGTTGAACAGTGGATAAAATCGTTGGTTAGTTACTTACATCACAGAAGATTCCTTAACAGCTTCAACATTAGTTGCCAAAGCTACATCCACAAGCTTCGACTCCATGATGCTCTGTCCCATAGGAACATTCAAACTTCCAAAAGTCAAACCATTCTTGAAAGCTTCAGGTACATGAATATGATTGGGAAAAACAACAGATTGATGAGCAGAGATATGTAAGTTGGGTAGCTTAGTATCAACTTCTGAGATGGCTTGTTTCGAAGCAGAGTCATCTAGTTTAGAAAAGAGACGGAAAATTAGCTTCTAGTCCAAGAGAAGTTTCAAAAAGAATCACAGTGAATATATGATTTGAAATAATAAACCAGTAAAAATGTTATTGCATATATTCTTGTCCTATTGTTATCTAAACAATCTCGTAGGTACCCATCAACCAATAAAACAAACGATAATGCTTAAACTTAACATTTGCTTCCGTGTAGTTCACTGGAATTAGAAACAAAAAGATTACTGATGAAAATATAAAAGATAGTGCCACATATTGCAAAACAAGATAAACCGGCTTGGCTACACATGGAATTAATAGAACAACAATTAGTGAAAAGAATTGAAGGAAGTAAATGGAAGACATCTCCAACAAATGATGGAACATTCAAGACACCATGCATCTAGCATCTCTAAATTGATATCATACTCCGAATATAATGTGCTTCCTGCTTTGATAATTTTCATCAATAATTAAGCGTGGGTTACAAGAATCCTGTTGGCATCTTAAGCTGTAAATAACAGAAAGTCAAAACTATAGCTTATTCAATGAAATTGGAGTACAAATTATCTTGAAACTTTGCAAGCATGAACAATGAACGGATGTTGGAAAACATATCAAGATATGCCTACAAAATAATACCTTTTGAAGGATCATTGATTCCTTGCACTGGAGGAGTTTCCTGATTAGATTTGCAAGCAGGCGAAACATTGTGGTTAGTTGAAGATGCCATCAGGGGAGGCTCAGCCAGCTGACTCCTGTCAACTCCTTGGGATCCTCTAGTCTGTTTGTTGCTTGTGGAGTCAACAGATCCTGAGATTGCTAGAGCTTTAGATACTGTTTGACCATCTCTCATTCTGTTGTCAGCTGGCGGGTTGGTACTAACTTGAGCTGCAATCTGCTGCTTCCCTGTTTCAGGCTTAATTATACCAATTCCCCCAGAATATCGGGGATTTAGAGATGGCACTAGCAAGGGATCTGATGCAGATGAGTACAAGCCTGAGACAGATGTTGAATCCATGCTATTTCCAAGATGACTAGTTATTGATTTGGACTTTCCACCTTCAAACCCAGTGCCTGTTGCAGCAGCGGAAGCCCTAGTTGGTGTAGGGTTGGGAGTCGGGCCAGGATATAAATTTGGGATTTGCTTCACTGCAACACTTTGTAGAAATGGCATTTTCCACAACTCACTATTTTCAGCAGCTGAAGTATCTTTGATGGTACCTCCAATATTACACATGGATAACTGAGAAGTGGATTTGTCACTAAGGCTTCCATTAAATACACTTGCTGAACTATTGGCAGAAGATGTGGAAGAACTGAAAATCATTCCAGTGGAAATGTAAGTTCAGGAGTAGATGAAAATTCTAAAATAGCATAGAAGTGAAATAGTGGCTACTGAAATTATTACTTTGTGATAATAGATGATTCATTGTTTTCTGTTTTATGAGGACCTGTAACATAAGACTTAGAAGCTCTCTCTGTACGCCTACTGTAACCATTATCCTGACCAGCATTCAATTGCCTTCCACCTCCAACGCCTGAGGAAATGGTCAAAATATTAAGAAATGTGAAACCACCTCATTACTGTAGATTTAAAACAGAATACAGTCAGAAAATTGAAAGGGGAAAATGGCAAATTTGATAAATGGCAATACATGGTGAAAACTTACATATCTTTAAAACGGTGCAAATGAGGTGAGAATGATATTTGAAGGGAGAAAAGATGGAAGACTTTCATGAGGCTTCAAAAGAAAAAATATTATCCTGATTCTCAAGTGTAATTGTAGAAAACATGAGTGAAGATGCATTTATTTCCAGAAACAGACAAAAGAATCTGCTTGGGCAATTTTATCATAAGCAATATAAAACAACCATACATTCGTATAAATAAAACATTTTAAAACAGGGCAAGGTAGTCTACTAGCCAGAATTAACCAAATAAAAAAAACTAAGGCCTTCCAAATCCAGTGTATAAACTCTTAGAGAACACAGGAAATTTAATACTGTACTTCAAACTTTAATGACAAACTGCAGCAAGACAGACAATTGCATTATATTTCACCAAATCTTCAGTTAAAATGATTTAATAATCCGAAAGCAAGAAATCATAATGCAAAAAAAAAGGAGAGTTTTGAAACTCAAGTGCAAAAAGGGAAACCATCATAAGTTTTTTATCAATAGACAACATGGAAGGTATACATACCATCAGAATTAGAAGAAGAGTAATGGTTTTCTCTGCCACCCCTAGTCCCTCTCCGCTGCATGCCAGGTGTCCGCCGATCATCATATGCTCTGCTATTCGCAGTCTGTAATAAGGCAGAAAGAACTTGAGAAATAGTCATAATTTTGAGAACAGACAAAATTGGTACAAGTTGAACCGTGGCTACCAACTATATACCCTCAGCACACCAATTCCAACATATGGTGGTAAACTGACAACTTTAGACAAGAGGCGAAGTTCACAAGACCAATAAATATACCAAATCTGACAGAAATGCTTGTCTAAACTAGCTTTCAATGACTTCAAGTAAAGCAAATCCTCAAAGACAAAGCAGATAGGCACCGTAACTTCTTAGTTCTTAGAATGTTCACATCAAATAAATATCTAGGTTTTTCTTTCATCAGAGGTTCTATGTTTTCCTCTTCTTTTCATTTCAACCAAGGGAGGGTACAAGATCTTGGATTTGAAGTATCTAATTGCAAGGGTCAAATGGGACCAATCGGCACCCTAACAAAATTAACTGTTACACAGGTGTGATAGAAATTAGTTGGAAGCGACGAAAGAGGTTTTGCTGACAATGTAAAGAACTGACCGTGGATAAAACTACGAAAACAACTAAGTCCTAACTCGGTTTCGGAAACTCAGCTCACAATCATGCTAAGAACCTTCTTAAGGGTTCATTGATACTAAAATGCAGAGAGGGGAAGACAAACACAGCAGACACTGAAAGAGATTATTCTAGTGCAAACTACTGAAAAGGAATATGTTCAATCAAATAACTCACCACTTTCCTCCGATCACGTTTGCTCTTGACCTCATGAAATGTGTCTGCAAAATCAAGCCAAGGTTTGTTGCATTTACAAATAGAAAATAATGAACATGAATTACAGATGTGATGTGCACATCAAATTTCACAACATACTCAATTGTTTTCAGATCACTTCAAGAAAATAAAAGAAAGAAGCAGGAACGAACCAGGTAAAAACAAGCAAGAAGACACCCAGAATTTGTAAAGTTTACTAGAATAACAAGAAGCTTATAAAACTAATAAATGAATTTGTATTTAGCTTAAAGAGTGCCAGAGGACTAAAGTTTCCTTTAGTAAACAAGAAGGGAACAGAAGCCACAGAAAGGGGAGAAAATTGTGCAACTTATATTTCTGAAACCCCTAATAGCCACAATCTCAAGGCAAAACAGTATGAAATCGAGATTTCCAGGTTATCTAGCTCAAATATTTAAGGAATTATAAAAATCGGTATGATGGTCAGCACTATGTCCACAGTGTGACAATTCTGAGACTATTAAAAATGAATACAGGACACAAGGTTGGAAAAGCAAGTATTGTCCCTTTCAAAACTGCTTGCTGAAGCTCATTGATCTAAAAGCTCATTGAGTTGTATTTCAAGTAGGGTGGAAATTTGATGTTCCAATTATGCTACAAGGAAACAGGTGAAATTGAAATTTCATGCTTTAACTTAAATCAATATGTTAATACGCATTTATCGTATCTCATCATTATCATGAAACAGAATCATTGTAATTCCAATTTAAAAACCATCTCAAGACAGTAGAAGGTGACTACAAATTCATAGAACACATGAAAGCCTATCAGATTTCTCCCTGTTTCTCAATTCAATTAAATAGAACAATCAAAATGCAAGTTAATATTTGCTGTATTTAAGAATAAATCCATGTTCCCATATCAAGAAGACATAAAAATATACCAAAAAAGCAAAGTTCCGGTAAAAATCCAGTTTATAATTTTTATGTGATTAAGATAATCAAATACTTAGTAGACAAGTGCTTATCTCAGGGTACAATAGCTGCAGCAAGCTTTTCAACTTTTACTGCAGGGATTAAATTAATGAACTTCTTCCCTTCAGTTTATCCAATTCCAACAACAGAAAACTAAAGCCTTTAATACATATACTTCATCCGTCCCTAATTCTTCAGCTATTAATTGAAAAAATTAACCTAATATACCGACAGATTAGAACTTAACACCATCAAAATAAAAAACTTAACGCACAACACACAACTATAGACACGAGTGCTAGCGTGCACGTGATATATGCGTGTGTGTGTGTGTGGCATGCATGCGCGTGTCTTCATGTATGAACATGCATATTATGTATATACCAAGATAGAGGAGTTTTTGAGCCGTTTCATTGGGATCCATACTGCACTCCTTAAGCATTGCATAAATATCTTCATCGCTGTGCTTTCCGGCGATCTCCTTGATGTCTTGGATCGTCTTCTTCAGATTGTTCGGAATCGAAACCCTCGAAGC
>CAIGRF010260440.1:0-10015 GCA_903798235.1 Fraxinus ornus
AAAACGTAAGTAGCAAATATGGTATCCAAAAACATAGCACGTGTAGTTCATTCAATGATAGTAAGTCATGCATGATGTTCCAAACATTGTTTTACTCATTTTGGAGTGAAATCGATACCCTATGACCCAAAATGGCATTTGGTCGTTTTAAATGTATATCTGATGTTTCTCCGCATTCTGTGTTCATTTCGGTTCATTTACTCCTGTAACCACGTAAAGTTCAGGAATTGAGGTTTTAATTATATTTCGACGTTGTGGTCTACACATTTGATGACTCCATGATCTGGTTGGAAACTACCCTACACTTAGCAACAAAAGAAAAATGTATGTAGCAAGTATGGTATCAAAAAACATAGTACGTGCAGTCTGTTCAGTGATAGTGAGTCATGCATGATATTCCAAACATTGTTTTACTCATTTTGGAGTGAAATCGATACCCTGTGACCCAAAATGGCATCTAGTCGTTTAAAACATATGCGTCTTTTCTCCCCATTCAGTGTTCGTTTGGGTTCTTCTGACATTAGTCAAACATTTCATTGGTAATCCTAAGGATTTATTTAATAGACAATATGAAGTTCTTATGAATCTTTGTTGTCCAAAACTTAATGATTTTTTATGGTACAAAGACATGTTTTTAACTTGTGTTATGCTAAGGGAGGATTGTAATCAATCTTGTTGGAAAGAAAGATTTGTTTCTAGACTTCCAAAACTTTTTGCACAAAGAGTTAGAAATTAAATTAAAAAGTGTGGTTCTTCATATGAAGAACTTACACATGAAGAAATTATTTTTCTTATCAATTATGAAGGTATAACTCTTTGTAACGATTTAAAACTCAAAGCCAAATTAAAAATGGAAAGATCAGAAAACCTTAAGGAGCTTGGATCGTTTTGTGAACAATATGACCTTGAAAAAATTATTCCTCCTTCTTCAAAAACAAAAGTAAAAAATTTCTCTTCTTACAAAAGAAGAAAACATTTGCAAAAGGAAAAGAATTTTCAAAAACCTTCTTATTCAAAAAATTACTCTAAAAAACGATTTTCAAAGAAAATGTTTTCAAAAAACTAAAATGTGCTATAAATGCAAGCAAAAGGAACATTATTCCAATAAATGTCCTATGAAAAGCAAAATCAATAATCTTCAAATAGATTAGGACATTAAACTGGAAATCCTTAATCTTATCAACTCTTCAGAAGAAGACTCTTCTGATTATAATTCTAATTCTGAATTAGAAATGGTATCAACATCAAGAAGATTTTGGTGTTGAAACAAGTTCTAATTCATCTTCTTCTTCAAAACAAAGTAAAGAAATCTGTGGTTGTAACACCATTAATGTTCTTACGTAAGAAGAAGAACTTATTTCTAAAATTGTTGACAAAATTAATAATCCTCAACTAAAGAAAATGTTTAATTCTCTCCTTCCTTTAAATTCAAATTTCTCAGCTGAACCTTGTAGTATGCATACTATTATGAATAGGTTTAAAGCTAAATCTTCAAAATCTTCAACTTCTGATTTAAGATCAGAAGTCAATAATGTGAAATCTCAAATTTCACTTCTTCAAAGTCGGATGAAAGATGTCCGTATGGAAGTAGTTATCTTGAAAATAAAAAAAAATAAAAAATCAAACCATATATAATATGAGTCTGATTCTTCTAAATCCAATGAGGTTTCCTCTCAAACCAAAAAATTCTTGAACAAAAAATTCTATTATTCCTCAAACTGATGAAGAAAAGATTAATGTTATTAGCCGTATTCAACTTCAAAAAGGTAATGTCAAATGGATATTGTTATCAATAAATATTTTAAACATAATACTAGGGTTTTAATTGATTTCGGTGCGGATCAAAAAATCTATTAGGGAAAGTTTAATCCCTACAAAATATTTTAGAAAAAACCACTGAACATCTTTACGGTGCTAGTGGAAAAAAATTAAATATTCAATATTAATTCTCAAAAGCTCATGTTTGTAATTCAAACATTTGTTTCAAAAATATATTTTATCTTATCAAAGATTTAGACCAAGCTGATTCTAAAGGATTAACTACAAATATTTTTTTGTCAAGAAATTGTTTTTAAATTTACCAATCATCCCTCTTTTAGAGATGTTAATTCTTTGAAAGAAGCCTCAATTTCAAAAATAATTAATAATATTAATTTAAAAAAAAAACATATTCAGTTCTTAAAAAAAGAGATAGGATTTTCAAGGATAGAGAACATTTTAAAGATTCCTCTTTTCAAAAGCAAATCTCTATTTTTCAAAAGCGTATCGAAGAAAAAATATGCTCCACTATTTCTAATGCTTTTTGGAATAGAAAAAAGCACATGGTGTCCCTACCATATAATCAAGATTTTCATGAATCAAATATCCCAACAAAATCTCGTCCTATTCAAATGAATAAAGAATTACTTGATCACTGTATTAAGGAAATCAATAATTTATTGGATAAAAACACTTATTCATCCAAGTAAATCACCATGGAGTTGTTCGGCTTTTTATATCAACAATTCTGCTAAAATTGAGCGAGGAGTCCCTCGTTTAGTTATTAATTATAAACATCTCAACAAAGCTCTTCAATAGATTAGATATCCATTACCTCAAAACAAAGACTTATTAAATCGGTTATAAAAAATGATTATTTTTTCTAAATTTGATATGAAATCAGGCTTGTAGCAGATTCAAATTAGAAAAGAAGATCGCTATAAAACTGCATTCAAACTTTATTATTGTTTATATTGATGATTTTCTAATTTTTTTGAAATTTTAGAACAACATTTTAAACATTTACCTACATTCATTCATGTAGTAAAAAATAATGGTTTAGCAGTTTCTGCTAAAAAAGTAGTTTTATGTCAAACAAGCATTATGTTCTTAGGACATAACATTCATCTAGGAACCATTGCACCAATTCAAAGAAATCTAGATTTCACAGACAAATTTCCTGATGAAATACTAGATAAAAACACTCTTCAAAGATTTTTAAGGTGTGTCAATTATGTAGGAGATTTTATCAAAGAGATAAGAATCATATGTGCACCTTTTTCCAAAAGATTACAAAAGAATCCAGTCCCATGGACTCACAAGCATACACTAGCTGTTCAAAATGTCAAAAAGGTTATAAAAAGCATTCTTTGTTTGACAATCTTAGACCCCATTGCATCGATTATAGTTGAGACTTCTGACATTGGTTTTGGCGGTGTCCTCAATCACATGCAAAATAGTCAAGTCAAGAACACATAGTCCAATTCCATTCTGGTGTTTGGAGTGGATCTCAAAAGAAATATTCTACTACAAAAAAAAAAAAAAAAAATTATCAATTGTTTTATGTATTTCAAAATTTAAAGATGATTTAATCAATAAAAAGTTTATTTTTAAAACAGACCGTAAAGTATCAAAAGATATTTTGCAAAAAGATGTCAAAAATCTTGTTTCAAAACAATATTTTTGCCGGACGGCAAGTAATTCTATCGTGTTTCGATTTTGAAATACTATATATGCAAGGCTCTTTAAACTTTCTTGCAGATTTCCTCACAAGAGAATTCTATAGCTCTAAGAGAGAAATTCCGAGAGAAAGTAAGGACACTCAAAAGAAAGAGAGAAAGCTAAANAGAATAGATTGATTGAACTAGTATGATTTTTAATTAGAATAGTTTGTTCCAATGTTTTGATAGTATAATTTTGATAGTATAATTTTGAGTAAAATCAAATTTTCCTATCTCACAGGTAGAACTTTTATCTACCTTTGGGATAGTCCAATCTTGAAGTTTTTGCTCTATTTGAGCAATTTGAAGTTCTTTTGAATTAATAGCATTTAATGCAGATGCATTATCTTGATCTAATTCTTCATTATTATCTTGAAAATAATTTGACATATTTTCACTACTATTGTTTGAACCACTACTTTTACTAAATCAATTTGACATAAAAGACATATTTAAATAGTAATCTTACTTGTGAAAACAGAATACTTCAGGCAAAATTGATGCAATGCAAAGCCAACAACAGGACCTCCTGAACATCTATCCGGCAACACGGCTGACCAATGCCATTTAGTTGACATCCATGACTTACACCAACCTATCCTTGGCACTATGAAGACAATAGTTTGACACAATTTCCTCGTACTACTCTAATATGGCTCTGATACCAAAGGAGGCAAAGGTCCAGGGAGAGGGACAAAGAAAAGTAGAGGTTGATGGAAACAAGATATTAATTGATTTAATAATTTTGAAATTACAATTGAAATTCAAAATTGAAAATTACAATTGAAAGGATTTTTAGAAAGCATGAAAATTACAAAGATAATTCAAAAACTTTCTTGAAGTGTACTATCCCCCGCTTGATTACAATTGAAGAGTTTCAATGCCTTCTGCCAAAATTTATAGCTGAAGCTTTGGACCAAATTGAATTTGATTGAAGAATCTTGGAGATAATGTTTGTATGCCATTTGATAACCTTTTGTAGCTACCTTTTGACAATTGCATCATCTTTAAAAAAGTAGCCATCATTTGTCTTTAAAAAAAACAATTCTTTTCACAAGTGTGCACACATTTCCACTTCTCCCGGCTTTTTGAATTTTACTTTAGTAAAGGTACAAAAGTTTTTTGTCCATTTTTTTATAATTGGTAAAGGGGGAAATAATAGTTTATTTGGTAGCAAACACTTTTTGACAAGGATATCCTTTGATTTTTGTACCCGGTAATCTCGTAATTCATCAAGATAACTGGGTTCATGTAGTCATTTTGAAGAAGTCTATTTTTGAGTTTCTTGTTCAATTAATTTATCAATATTGTCCGGTTAAAATCACATGTCTTCATTGCTTTGTTCATAGCATGATGAATTAGTTTGAGAATAACTTTCTTTTGAATTTGATCTTTTTTATGAAGACTCTACAAGGGGCTGAGATTCTTTCTAATATAGCTTGAAATTCTTCAGGTGTTTTTGATTTGCTTAAGATGATCAATAATCTTGACTTTTCTGTTAAAAAGTCGTCACTTTTATCTAATTATTTCTTTGATAATTTTGGGATGTTAGCATTTCTTTGTTTTTGATCCATGAATTAACATCATTTGGACAACAATTTGTTTCATGAAATTCTGACCACCACTTGACTTTGAGTCTCTGAATAACCTTTTTGACATGATACTGAGATCCTGACTTTTGAACCATTTGATAGTCCTAACAAAATATCCATAAGACCTTCAGACTGCGAGCAAATTGAAATAAAAGATTTTCTTGAGGTTTCAAAAAATTTTTGCCTCTTTTTTGAAATGTTCAAATCCTTGAAGAGTAAGACTCAGAAAAATAATTTCTTCAAGTCCAAAATATTCAAACCATTTTTGAAACTATTTTGGAAAATTAGTAAACAATTTTGATGAAAAAAAGTGAACCAAGAATAGGAAACTGGTCTAAAGTAAAATACAATAAACCAAGCATCTTGGTAGTCAAAATAATTGAAAAGAAATTCAAATGAATCGTCTTTTGAGAGACGCATTTTCTTTTCTTTACAAGGGTCATGTCCCTAGTCCTAGAAAGACATTACTTTTTTAATTGAAATTGAAGAAAAATCAATATAATTTTTATTTTGTTGATTGTGAATATGAGTTATTATGGTTGATCCTGATTTGATTAGGATAGCTTCATAATAAGCTTGAGAATTTTTGATATTTATGGGAAAAAATGAAAATTTGGAGGAAAAGCATTTTGAAGGCATTATTCAAGGGATATACCTATGAATCCTTGATGTTTCCATTTCAAACATCGGAATACGAATAGGTTATGTACAATATTGAAAGGAAGATGGAGGATTGATATCTGGGAGTTTTCCAGATCCTATGTGAAGGGCTTTTCTAAAATTTGAAGGATGTTCAGGAATTTTCTGAATTTGAGAAGAAGCTAGGGTAGTTTTTTTTAGAAGCTGAAGGGCTATGTTCAACATATTTTGAACCTTTGAAAGAATTTTGAATATAATGAACAACTTGGAATTTTAATTTTCATCTTGTCTTTCTTCTTTGAGGAAGAAGAAGACTCCATATTGTATTCTTTGAATATCTCACTCATGTTGAATATCTCTCGAATTTTTCTCACTATCTCTTCTTTTTTGTAAGAATTCTCTTGTGAGAAAATCTGCAAGAAAGTTTAAAGATTATATATAGTATTTTGAAATCGAAACAAGATAGAATTGCTTGCCATCTAGCAAAAATTTGTTTTCAAACAAGATTTTTTTTTTATCTTTTTACAAAACATCATTTAATGCTCTACAGTCTTTTTTAAATTAATTTCTTTATTGATTAAATCATCTTGAAATTTTAAAATATATAAAACAATTAATAAAATTTCTTTTTTGATAGTAGAATAATTCTTTTGAGGGCAAGTCCAAACACCAAAATGGAATCGGACTAATTGTTCTTAACTTGACTCTTTTGGAATCTTTTTTAGGACACCATCAAAACCAATGTCTGATGCATCAATCTCAACTATAATTGTTGCAGTAGGGTCTAAAATTGACAAACAATGAATACTTTTTATAGCCTTTTTATTTTGAACAACTATTGTATGCTTGTGAGTCCATGGGACCGGATTCTTTTGTAATCTTTTGAAAAGAGGTGCACATAGAATTCTTATCTCTTTGATAAAATCTCCTACATAATTGACACACCCTAAAAATCTTTGAAGACTATTTTTATCTAGTATTTCATCAAAAAATTTGTCTGTGAAATCTAGACTTCTTTGAATTGGTGTAATGGCTCCTAAGAACCTAATGCTTGTTTGACATAAAACTACTTTTTTAGCAGTTAAACCATTATTTTTTACTACATGAATGAATGTATTTAAATGTTTAAAATGATGTTCTAAACTGTCAGAAAATATTAGAAAATATCAATGTAAACAATAATAAAGTTTGAATAAGGATTGGAAATATCATTAATAATTTTTTTGAAATT
This sequence comes from Fraxinus ornus, assembly GCA_903798235.1. Lineage (NCBI taxonomy): Eukaryota > Viridiplantae > Streptophyta > Magnoliopsida > Lamiales > Oleaceae > Fraxinus > Fraxinus ornus. The sequence goes on from CAIGRF010260440.1 coordinate 6,942, forward strand.
CAAAAGGAGCATTTTTTAGACCGAATGAATAGCAATCTTCTTCTTTAATTTGAATCTCCCAGAAGCTTGACTTCATATCAAATTTTGAAAAAAAAATAATCGCTTTGTATAACCAATTTAAAAGATTACAAAAGAATCTAGTCCCACGGACTCACGAGCATACAGTTACTGTTCAAAATATCAAAAAAGTTATAAAAGCATTCCTTGTTTGTCAGTCTTAGACCCCAGTGCATCAATTATAGTTGAGACTGATGCATTTGACACTAGCTTTGGTGGTGTCCACGAATAGATTCCAAAGGACTCAAGTCAAGAACAATTAGTCAGATTCCATTTTGGTATTTGGACTGGCCCTCAAAAGAATTATTCTACTATCAAAAAAGAAATTTTATCAATTGTTTTATGTATTTCAAAATTTCAAGATGATTTAATCAATAAAAAGTTTATTTTAAAAATAGACTGTAAAGTATCAAAAGATGTTTGGCAAAAAGATGTCAAAAATTTTGTTTTAAAACAAATTTTTGTCAGATGGCAAGCAATTTTATCGTGTTTCGATTTCAAAATACTATATATACAAGGATCTTCAAATTTTCTTGTAGATTTATTCACATGAGAATTCTTACAAAGAAGAGGAGATAGTGAGAAAAATTCGAGAGATATTCAAACTGAGTGAGATATTCAAAGAATATAATATGGAGCCTTCTTCTTCCTCAAAGAAGAAGACAAGAAAAAAATTCAAATTCCAATTTGTTCAATTGATGATTATATTCAAAATTCCTTCAAAGGCTCAAAATATGTTGAACATAGACCTTCAACTTATCAAAAAACTACCCTAGCTTCTTCTTAAATTCAGAAAATTCCTAAACATCCTTCAAATTTTTGAAAAGCCCTTCAAATAGGATCTGGAAAACTCCCAGATATCAATCCTCCATCTTCCTTTTATCACACTTGTGAAAATAATTGTTTTTTTTTAAAGACAAATGATGGTTTCTTTTTTAAAGATGATGCAATTGTCAAAAGGTAGCTACAAAAGTTGATCAAATGGCAAACAACCATTATTTTCAAGATTCTTCAATCAAATTTAATTTGGTTTCAAGTACGGAGCTTTAGCTATAAATTTTGGCAGAAGGCATTGAAACTCTTCAAGTGTAATAGAGTGGGAGATAGTACACTTCAACAAAGTTTTTGAATTATATTTGTAATTTTCAAGTTATCTAAAAATCCTTTCAATTGTAATTTTCACTTTCGAATTTCAATTGTAATCTCAAAATTATTAAATCAATTAATTTCTTATTTCCATCAACCTCTACTTGTTTTGTCCCTCTCCCGTGACCTGGGCCTCCTTTGGTATCAAAACCATATTAGAGTAGTGCGATGAAATTGTGCCAAGTTTAGGTTGGTGTAAGGTATGGATGTCAACTATACAGCGTTGGTTAGCCGTGTTGCCGAATAGGCATTTAGCTGGTCCCGTTGTTGGCTTTGCACTACATCAATTTTGTAACGACCCAAATTTTTGCATAGAACTAAATATGAATCATTACCAAAATTTATTGGATAAAACTGTAACAATAAGTATTTTAATGTGTTCAAAGCCAACTAAACAATTAATTTTTAAAAAAATGGAAATGGGCAACGGAAGATCATACAACTACATCAAGCAATTAATTTTCAAACTTTCAATTAAAAGTGTAATCTAAACATATCCATATACAAATAAATGTACGAGAATTAAATTTTGAAATAATGTCTATTGCAATTAAACTTAAAAGGAACAAAGTTACGTGCTAAGTTTTAGATTTTCGCCCGGCAAAACGAGGCGCAACCACAACATCGAACCGCCACACTCCGACACGACCCGTACTAACCTATGAGGAGTAGGGGAAAAAAGGTGAGTACAGGTGAATACTCAGTAAGACATAAAAATAATGGTGCAATCTTGAATAAAAGATTTGAAACATGTGTCAAAATATCGTATCGTCATCATATCTTTTAGAAACCGGTAAGAGCTTAATAAATATCATATCTTTAAACTTTCATGAGCATAATAATTCAACAACGTGAAAATAAACAATTTAAATGGGAGAAAATAACTACACATCGTTATCCTACCTTGTTGGATTTATTAAAATTGGAAGACAAAACTAAAATAACTCACATTCACTTAATTCTTTCTACCTGTGCCTTGTTTTTGCTTATACATACAGTGTAGAAAATTTATTGCCTTCATGAGTTAAAAAAATTCTATAGAAAGTAGGAATAAGGGTGTTAGGTTTCATGTAGAAGAAGGCATTTTTTATGCACACTATCATGTGATATAAGATATCTCAACCAAAACTTCATGGGACTAGAGATGTCAATGGGCCGAGCCGACTCGGACGAGCTCGGCTCGCCGGCCAACGAGCCGAGCGGGTGCTCAACTCAGCTCGTTGGCCTTGGGCGAGTTCGGCTTGTGCCCGAGCTCGCCCAAAAATAATTTTTTTTTAAGGTAAGATAAGCCTTTTTAGAGGGAAAAAAAAATTCCGGCGAGCCAACAAGCCGGCTCATGGCTCGCCACCTACGAGCGGCTCATGCTCGAGCTCGTTTGCCACCTCTACATGGGACACATGGCAAGCTATGAAGTTTTTACACTAAAATATAAGGATTAAAAAAAAAACTACTTGATAAACCCTTCAACAAACTCGTACACATGTTTGTACTATAAAACAAATCCTTATATAATAAAAAAAAAACAATTAACAACTTACCAACTCTACATGTTTCACTCATATATTCTAAACTCATTAATTAATTAACTAAATTATATATTTTTTTTTGATTTTAAGTTCCTCCTCCTTTTCCCAAGTTGACTCGTTAAGTCCATGATTTCGCCATTAAACCTTGACTCAAAAAACTTCTCTATCTCTGAGTTGATGTACTTTTCTATCCAAAATCATCATCGAGATTTCTTCACATGATAAGTCTTTTTGTACTCCCAATGTCTAATAACCCACAACATGATTGGGATTATGAACATATTTTCTGAGCATCGAAACATGAAATACGTTATGCACTGCTGCGAGTTCAGGTGGTAAGGCAGG
>CAIGRF010260440.1:11968-24287 GCA_903798235.1 Fraxinus ornus
AAAATCCACAATTGATCATAGATACAATGATAATTCAATTCATATTTTGAATATTGGCCATTGGAATTATTTTCCTATCCCTCCTTAATTTTAGTTAGTTAGAAACTAGCGTTCTAATTAACCCTAATTATTAAATAACCTCAGACCGATGCTCAAGATTCAATTTAATAACAGCTTTACATAATAGAGAAATCAATGAATTAGATAACACAAACATCAGCGGTTGCATTCAATCTATTTAAATATTCTTCTTAAGATTCAATAACCTATATAGCAGAAAATCATCAAATCCAAGTGTTTCACAAGTTAAGGGAATCAAATAATTACGGATTTGATATTTAACTTAGCGGTAGATTGCAATGAATAATAAACTAGTAGGCCTCCTATCAATTAAACATAACAATCATGGAAATAAGTGCAGAAGAATATTCAATACGCAAAATAAGAATTAAAGAATAAGAAAAATTATTTAGATCTCACAATATGTGGTTCCGAGGCTTCGATTTCTTTCGACCAAGCGTAAAAGTTTAGTTATAATTCATGATTCTAAGAGACAAATAATGAAGAATGAAGATGGGAGGCGTTCTCTATGCTCTAAATTTTAAAATATGTATTTATAATTGTTTTCATAGATAGTTGATTTAAATTAGCAAACCAGAACATTTTTCTATATTTGGCCTGGCCGAGCGCCCAGTAGAAAATGGGGTGGCCGCCCAGGCACAACAATTGTATCTCGTTGTTGAATTCTAGCCCGACCAATATAATTGGACGACCTTCAGTAGTTTGATCATATTTTCCACTGCCAATGTTCGATTGAGGCGATTCAAGATGGGTTGTAAAGATAACTCAAAGAGCTACAAATTTAGTTCAGATATCACCTTCCAAATTGATCGTTTACCATGTCACAAATGGGTACCAAAGTGAGATTGAAAATCCGATGCATAACCTTTTCGGCTAGGAGTTGATACGTGATAATACTTTGATTATACTTTATCCATTTGACTTATTTCTTCATCTGATTGACTCCTAGTACTCTCAAATCTTCATATTGAGGTTCATAACTTTTGAATACTTTCATTTCAATCCCCAAACTTTTTTTCTTTCATTTTGGTCCTTGTTCGTTTATTTCTTCCAAATTACGTCATATCTATAGAATTGCTATATAAATCAAAATATGAATGTAATGAGTACATTTTAGCACTAATTAATCATACGGACACATAAAATAAGGAGGGAAAAATATGCATTTTACATTCCTATCAGGTGCCACTTTCAGAAAAACTTTGTTACCAACTTGAAATTCCAAATCATTTCTTCTTCCATCAGCATAACTAAATGTACTTGCTCTAATCTTATCAACCACCCTAACTATTCGTTAATTAAATTCAGGACCCAAAATTCTATTCTTTCCGACCTTATCCCAATGGATAGGGGATTCGCACTTCCTATCATAAAGAGTTTCATATGGGGCCATGACTATGGTAACCTAGAAGCTATTGTTGTAAGCAAACTCCACTAACTGCATATGTGTTTCCCAACTACCGCTAAGATCCAAAACATACATCCTCAACATATTTTCAAGAGTTTGAATGGTTCTTTCTGATTGTCTGTTCGTCTTTGGATGATAAGTAGTACTAAATTTCAATTTCGTCCCCACGGCTCCTTGTAAGCTTTTTCAAAATTTTGATGTAAACCGCGAGTCTCTATCTGAAATAATAGTGACTGAAACTCCATGCAATTTGACTATTTCTCTGATATATAACTGTGTGAGCTGTTCCATATGATATTTACTTTGATTTGCAGAAAATGGGCAGACTTCGTCAAACGATCAACCACTACCCAAATAGTATTGTGACCTCTTGCTGATCTCAGGAAGCCCACTATAAAGTCCATCGCTATGTATTCTCATTTCCATTCTGGAACTGATGGCTTTTGATGTTCTGCCTTGACTTGTTGACAAACAATACATTTTTCTATGAATAGACCAATTCCTCTCTTCATGTTTCTCTACCTAAATGTATCTCAGAGATCTCTATACATTTTCGTCCTGCTAGAATGTACAGCATACGGGGTGGAATGAGCCTCTTTCAATATCTCATTTCTTATACATTCATCTTTGGATACACACAACCTTCTTGTAAAAGTCAGTACATTATCTGTAGATACTTCAAATCCTATATGTTTGTTTGAACCAACATAAGACTTAATTATCAGTAGGAATGAATCCTTATCCTAAGCTTCCTTGATTCGATCCCGAAGAGTATGTTGAATCATAAATAATTTTATTCTCATTGTAGCCTAAGTTGGCGACATGATGACTTCCAATCAGTTTCTCAAAGTCCTTTAGTAAGTGTTCATGTACCATGGGAAAAACTACTAACTGTGATCAATTCTTCATACTTAAGGCACTTGCGACAATGTTAGCCTTATCCAGATGGTGAAGAATTGTACAGTTGTAATCTTTCACTAACTCCAACCACCTCATTTGTCTAATATTCAGTTCCTTCTATCTGAATAAGTATTTGAGACTCTTATGGTCCGTATAGATTTCACACTTCCCTTCATACAGATAATGACGCATATGTTTTAGCGTGAACTACCGCTTTAAGTTCCAAGTCGTGCGAAGGATAATTCATATTGTTTCAATTGTCTCGAGGCATAAGCAATCACCTTTCCACATTGCATCAGAACACATCTCAAACCCTGCTTGGAAGCGTCGCTATAAATTACAAACCCATCCGAACCTTCAAGTATCGTCAATACAATATCCAAAACTAATTGCTACTTGAGTTCCTAAAAACATTTTTCACACTTTTTCGTCCACTGAAACTTCACCCCCTTTATAGTCAACTGAATCATTAGACCTGCTATTTTTGAGAAACCCTTGATAAATCTCCTATAGTAGCCAGCCAACCCCCAAGAAACTATGAACTTCACCCATACTGGTCGGTCTAGGCCAATTTGCTACTACTTCCACTTTAATTGGGTCTACCTCAATACGCTGAGCGATAACCATGTGACCAAGGAAACCTACTTGATCGAGCCAAAATTCGTACTTCTTGAATTTCGCATATAATTTCTCTTTCCTCAAAGTTTCAAGTACTACTCGAAGTTGATCCTCATGTTACTTCTTATCTTTAGAGTACACGAGTATGTCGTCAATAAATAGAATGTCAAACTGGTATAAGTACTGATGGAACACCCGATTTATTAGATCTATAAATACAGTTGGAGTATTGGTCAAACTAAAGGGTATGACGGTAAATTCATAATGTCTGTAATGAGTCATGAAAGCAGTTTTCGGTATATCGTTTGTTTTAACCTTCAGCTGATGATAACCCGACCTTAAGTCGATCCTTGAAAACACAATTGCACCCCTGAACAAGTCGAATAAATATTCTATTCTTAGAAGCGGGTATCTATTTTTGATAGTCAGATGGTTCAACTCTTGTTAGTCAATACACATCCTCATAGTTTCATCTTTCTTCTTCACAAAAAGTACTTGAGCACTCTAAAGAGATACACTCGGTCGAATGAAGCCTTTTTTCAATAAATCCTCCAACTGTAACTTCAATTTTTGAAGTTATTTTGGTGATATTCTGTACGAGGCCTTAGAAACTGGTGTTACACCAAGAACCAAGTTAATTATAAATTCTATTTGCCTATCTTGTGGAATGCCTGGCAAATCTTCTGGGAATATGTCTGCAAAGTCTCGCATAATATTGATATCATTAACGGTGGTTTCTGTATATGTGGAACCGAGGTGATATTAACTAAGAATCTCTGGCATGATTCTTTTCTTAGCATATTCTCCGCTTGTAAAGCCAATACAATGCGAGGTAGAGACTTGAACTTTGCTCCAAAGAAACGGAACTCTTCTTCTCCTGGTTTGTGAAACAACACTTCTTTCTCGTGGCATCGAATGGTCGTATGATTGAGTCCCAACCAGCCGTTGCCTAGAATAACGTCCAAGTCTTTCATCTCTAAAAGGTATAAGTCTGAAAACAGTATATTTTCGTCAATCTCCAACTTCATCGCCTTAGTCATCTAATTTGTGCAAAAAGTTCTTCCTGAATGGATGCTAACCACCAATTCCTTATTCATTTTCACACTTGCAAAGTTTAGACCTAGCGATGAAGGATGTAGAGATAAAAGAAATTGTAGCCTCCGAATCAAAAAGTACGTTAGCAAGTACATCAGATAATAATATATTACGTGCTTTCGTAACTATATTGTTAGACTTAGCGACGGAGAATGCAAAATCAAAAAAAATAAATAGGTACTTCAAATAAAATACCTGTGATCACATTCGTATTATGCTCTGCCTCATGCTAATTCAGTGTAAAAACTCGAAGGCTCAGTACAGTTTAAAGCAATGTTTCCCGACTTACCACACTGAAAACACAAGTTCTTCCCAAGCAAGCATTCACCCTTGTGGAGTTTATTACACTTAGGACAATGTGTTATACTTCCACTCGTCTCACCGATACGAACTCCAGTGCTTGGTCTTTTATTCTGCCAGTTACGTCTGTCCTTGCTCTGATCATCCCACTTTCTTTTTCCCAATGACTCATTGCAATGTTGGGTATACTGCTCAAATGTAGTTTTCTGATATGAAATAGCATTAGCCCTCTCCAACATTTCACAATATGAAATGAAACAATGAGACATAATGGTCATGTTGATCTTCGGGCGTAGTCCATTTTTGAACCTCCTGACCTTCTTAACTTCTGTACCGACCAAGTGCGAGGTATATCTCGAGAGCTGCTCAAACTGCCTCTCGTAATCAGTAAGCAACATATCCCCTTGTCGGAGCTGTACAAACTCTGATTCATTGAAATCTCTCAAAGCCTGTGGGAAATAATTTACCATCACTTCGTCCTTAAACTGCTCCCAAGTCACGTTGTGCTGCTGCTCTTCGGTCCTAGTGCATGAGATAAACTCCCACCAGTGACTGGCTGCTCCAACAAACATAGATTTCGTGCATAGTACCTTTTGTGCATCCGTACAAGCAATATGTCGAAAGATCGTTCAGACCTCTAATCCACTCCTCAACAGCCATAGGTCAGAAGCATCGTCAAAAATAGGAAGCTTATACCTACGAAACTGCTCAACTATTGAGACAGTTCCAGGGACAAATGGAGGTACATTTTGCTGTGGCGATGCATTTTATGGTAGAGGTGCTTGATTCTGCCTGCTCAACTTTTGTACTGCTCGCAATAAGTCCCGTATCAAATTCATGTGGGTGGGTGGTGCAATTTCCTAAAAAAATTAATATTAAGTCGCTCGTCACATACCCATATCAGTCTAACATGTTATACCCATATTCTCATAAATAATATAAATTTTGCGAGGAAAAGTTTATAAGTAAGCAATTTAAAAGATGTAAGTTATACGAAATGTTTGAATAATTCCTCTTCTTACCCCTTTACATATTATTCTTCTTACCCCTTTACATACCTTAGAGTCGTCGGAGGGTGGCCAATTAGTGGTCTTAAGTGCCAAAGATCTTTCACATATTTAAGACTTTAAATTTACTTCATCCCTAAATTCATATATCTTAAGAAAAATATAAATTTTTAAAAAACGTTACGCAAGGAAACGACTAACAAATATTCCATTATTAATGTATCACTTAAAACATGAAAACTCAATATTAATATGACATCGTCACATACAATTTATTTATTATTATTCTTGTCATTTAAATCATTTATTTATTTTTTTCATTTAAATTCATTTTTTTCTATGTCACTGAACAGTGACTTGCACTGTTCACAATTCAATTGTTATTATTATTTAAATTCATTTTTTTCATATGTTCACGTGAATGGCTGTCACTGTTCTTGAAAATTTTTATTTTTTATTTTTGGTGGAAAATTAAAATAGAGAATAGATAGATCCCTTTCAATACTGTGGAATTCCTTGAGGGATCCACGTGTACGTTGAGTTTTCCAATAGAACAAAAAGAGTTTCATGCTAAAAGTGGGTTATAGGTTTCTCAATTATTTATTATTATTATTATTATTATTTTTCAAAACACAAGTTATGTAAATACATATGGGTCTATAGAAAATTAAGCTTAAAGCTCTAAGGGTCCATTTGATTGCAATGGTGGAAAATAGGTAGAAAAAAAATAAATTTCAGGGAAAGTAATTATCAAAAAATTATTTTACAGGGAATTATTAATTTAGAGCGTTTGATCGGTATAATTTTTCACCCAGGAAAATTTTTAAATTTTGTGTTCGTTTGGCTTTATTTTACATGGAAATTGTCCATTAAAGTAAAAAAAATTTCCACAATTGGTTATAAAATTTGTTTTCATTGCCAAAACGTTAAAAAAAATGAAAAAAAAAATTCCTAAAAAATCATTTTTTTTCCATCAAAATTTAGTATTCGTTTGGCTTTGTTTTACAAGAAAATTGTCCATTAAAGTGAAAAAAAATTTACAACTAGTTATGAAATTTGTTTTCATTGCAAAAATAAAAAATAAACGGCAACAACACCTAGAAAAACTTTTCATCACTTTTGAGGAAAATAGGGGTGGGGGAAAAAGTATTCCCTAGAAAATTGTGGCAATCAAAAAATCCAAAACCAAGAAAATGGAATTCATTTTCCAAGTTCTAGGAAAAATAACACCAATCAAACAGGGCCTAATATCAAACTGTAACAACACAAGTTTTTGTATATAATTAAATATGAATTGTTACCAAAATTTATTGGATAAAATTGTAACAATAAGTATTTTAATGTATTCGAGAGCCAACTAATTTTAAAAAAATGGAAATGGGGAACGGAAGATCACACAACTACATCAAGTAATTAATTTTCAATCTTTCAATAAAGTGCAATCTAAACATATCGATATACAAATACACGTACGAGAATTAAATTTTGAAATAATGTATGTTGCAATTAAACTTAAAAGGGACAAAGTTACGAGCTAAATTTTAGATTTCCGCACAACGAAACGAGGCACAACCACAACATTGAACTGCCACGCTCCGACACTACACGTACTAACCTGTGAGGAGTAGGGGAAAAAAGGTGAGTACATGTGAATACTCAACAGGACATAAAAACAATGGTGCAATCTTGAATAAAAAATTTAAAACATGTGTCAAAATATCATATCGTCATCATATCTTTTAGAAACCGGTAAGAGTTTAATAAACATCATATATTTGGTACCGGATGGCCATAATATGCATATCATATCATATCTTTAAACTTTCATAAGTATAATAATTCAACAACATGAAAATAAACAATTTAAACGGGATAAAATAACTACACCTTATTATCCTACCTTGTTGGATTTCTTAAAATTGGAAGATAAAATTAAAAGAAATCATGTTCACTTAATTCTTTCTATCTGTGCCGTGGTTTTGCATATACATACAGTGTAGAAAATGTATTGCTTTCATGAGTTATAATAAATTATATAGAAAGTGGGAATAATGGTGTTAGGTTTCGTGTGGAAGAATGCATTTTTTCAATCACACGTCTCTATCATGTGATATGAGATATCTCAACCAACCCTTCATGGGACACGTGGCAAACTAGGAGATTTTTACACTAAAATATAAGGATAATAAAGAAAACTACTTGATAACCCCTTCAACAAACTCCTACACATGGTTGTACTATAAAACAAATCCTTATATAATAATAATTAAAAAAAAAAAACCAATTAACAACGTGTCACTCATATATTCTAACTCAAGAATTAACTTAACTAAATTACAGTTTAAGGTAATATCTTTCGACCTCGATAACTTGGGTCTCGCTTATCCGAATTAACATTTTCTCGAACATAATATTCATAATTAATTACAATCTATCCAACGAGCCCAATATCCAAATACTTATCATAGACCCATCAATATCCAAATATTTAACTCTCATATATATATTCTGTTTTCAATAGTGTGATTATTGTTTTCTTATTATTATTTAAATATGTCTTTTATGTCAAACTCGTTTAGTAAAAGTAGTGGTTCAAACAGTAGTGTTGAAAATATGTCAATTTATTTTCAAGATAATAATGAAGAATTAGATCAAGATAATGCATTTACATCTGCATCAAATGATATTAATTCAAAAGAACTTTAAATTGCTCAAATAGAGCAAAAACTTCAAAATTGGACTATCCCAAAGGTAGATAAAAGTTCTATCTATGAGATAGAAAAAATTTGATTTTACTCAAAATTATGTTATCAAAACATTGGAACAAACTATTCCAATTAAAAATAACTGTTTCGTTTCAATCAATCTATTTTCAAAAGATGCTATACAAGCTCACATGAAGAAATTTCAATATCTTTATGTTGGACTTGTTCTAATTGATGTTAAACCCCTGCTTAGACTTAGTCTAGACATTACAGTTCTTATAACCTTAAGAGATAAGAGATTTTTAAGATATGAACATTCATTAATGTCTATGCTCGAATCTAATCTCGAGAGTGGTCCAGTATTTTCAAATTGTTATCCAAATTTCTCTATCATTCTTCAAGATGGAGCTATTCTTAATTCTCTCAATCTTCAAATCCAAACAAAGAATTTTGATGTTGATGATCGCTCAAGAGCTTTTGCTTTAATATACCGAGTGTATTATAAGCTTTTGGACACTCAACTCAATATCCAAGCTCTCAGATCTTCTCCAAGAGATGAAAGTCTTTTTGTTGAAGTTAATCCACCGCATTCAAATATTTTGATTCCCAAACATATTCCTTGGAATCTTCAAGCAAGAGGAATAGAATGGGATTTTGAAAATGCACAAAACCCAATTCCAACTCCTGTAAGAAGAAATCCAAATCAAATAATTTATTTTCTTCATGTTAATGTCAAAGTTATTTTTGATAAACCTTCATCTTCAAATGCTTTTCAAAGATCTTATTCATCTAGATCTGATAATAGATCTAGGATAAATTCTTTTCAATCAGCCAGATTCTCAACTTCTTCTTTAAAGGAAGTTGATTTTAATACCAATATTCCAAAAACTCATTATCAAAAGGATGAAAAACCATGACCCCCTGGTTCTCCTATTCTATCTGATATGGCACCTCCTTTAGAAAGGCTTGATCAGCAATGTAATGTTATTTCTTCCACAATAAATAGAAGAAATGAGTTCATTACCGAAAAAACCCCTAAAGTTAAAAGTTTTCGAAAAATATTTCAAAAAGGTTTTTCAAATGAATAAATTGAATCTTACTGGGAAGAATTTTATAATATTTCAGAAGATTTAAGTTTTTATGAGTGGGCATATTTTAAAATCTATAACAAAAAAAAAAACCTTCTAAAGCAAAAATAAAAACTATTCAAAATTCTGCTTCTTCAAAAATGATTTGGAAAACACCTAAGGGTGATACTTTTCAATCCAATCATCCTCATACGCAAAAAATAGTTGTTTCTCAAGGAACTACTGAGATTTTTGCATCTCCCCTCAAAAGGATATCCAGCGAAAGGTCAAATGATTCTGAAATACTAGCTAGAAATATCAAAAATATTCAATCTCAAAAGAATTATACAAATGTTGTTCTTCAATCCATGTGTTCTCAGTTAAACAGAATTGAATTAAAGTTTGAAACTGAAAAATCTATTTCAAGATCCATAGATAAAGGAAAAACTCTTGCCAATACTTTATTTAAACCATTTTCTTCAAATTCTACTTTTCAATTAGGAAAATTAGATAATGGGACAAAAGTTTTAAAAGAACTTGCTATTCAATTATCCAATTTATCCTTTTCTTCCAAAAACATTAATACTATTGATGAAATTGAATTCAATTTATTGATAAAAATGAAAATTTTCAAATCAATAAAATAAGATGCTCATATTCAAATATTCCACCTTATTATCCTCAAGACTCTGCTCCTGATTTTCTTTTTGAAGAAAAGTAAAAAGAAATCGGAGAATTTTTATGGAAAATATGCGGTTGAGTGGAACATAGATGGATTAACAAAATATCAAATTGATAATCTACTTGAAATGATGTCTATGTGCTACAAAACCTTTTTATCTCAAAATATTTCTCCTTATTCTACAACCATAAATGTGGTTATGGGATTTACTTGTCAACTCAAACGATGGTGGCATAACTATCTTGATGATCAAGACAAAAAGGAAATTGAAGATGCCAAAAATAATGAAACTGGTGAAGATGATAGTTTCGCCACTCTTATTTTAACTATTATCAAACATTTCATTGGTAATCCTAAGGATTTATTTAATAGACAATATGAAGTTCTTATGAATCTTCGTTGTCCAAAACTCAATGATTTTTTATGGTACAAAGACATGTTTTTAACTCGTGTTATGCTAAGAGAAGATTGTAATAAATTTTATCGGAAAGAAAGATTTGTTTCTGGACTTCTAAAACTTTTTGAAGAAAGAGTCAGATATCAAATTAAAAGGAGTGATGCTTCATATAAAGAACTTACATATGGAGAAATTTTTACTCTTATCAATTATGAAGGTATACCGCTTTGTAACAATTTAAAACTCAAGGCCAAATTAAAAATAGACAGATCTGAAAGCCGAAAGGAACTTGGATCGTTTTGTGAACAATATGACCTTGAAAAAGTTATTCCTCCTTCTTCAAAAACGAAAGTAAAAAATTTATCTTCTTACAAAAAAGAAAATATTTTCTAAATGAAAAGAATTTTCAAAAACCATCTTATTAAAAAAAAAATTACTCTAAAAACGATTTTCAAAGAAAAGGTTTTCAAAAAATTCAAATGTTACTTAGAATAAATGCAAGCAAAAGGGACATTATTCCAACAAATGTCCTATGAAAATCAAAATCAATAATCTTCAAATAGACGAGGATATTAAACTAGAAATCCTTAATCTTATCAACTCTTCACAAGAAGACTCTTTTGATTATAATTCTAATTCTGAATTAAAAATGGTATATCAACATCAAGAAGATTCTGATGTTGAAACAAGTTCTAATTCATCTTTCTCTTCAAAACAAAATAAAGAAATTTGTGGTTGTAAAACCATTAATGTTATTACTCAAGAAGAAGAACTTATTTATGAAATTGTTGAGAAAATTGATAATCATCAACTAAAAAAGGTTTAATTCTCTTCTTCCTTTAAATCAAAATTCTCAACTGAACCTTATAAAATGCATAATATTTTGAATAGGTTTAAAGTTGAATCTTCAAAATCTTCTACTTTTGATTTAAGATCAGAAGTCAATAATATGAAATCTCAAATTTCACTTCTTCAAAGTCAGATGAAAGATGTCCATATGGAAGTAGTTCTCTTGAAAACTTAAAAAAAGATCAAACCATATATGAGTCTAATTCTTGTGAATCCAATGAGGTTTCCTCTCAAACAAAAAAATTCTATTATTCCTCAAACTGATGAAGAAAAAGGTTAATGTTATTAGCTGTATTCAACTTCAAAAATGGTATTGTCAAATGGATATTATTATCAATAAAGATTTTAAATGTCATACTAGAGTTTTAATTGATTCTGGTGCGAAACAAAATTGTATTAGGGAATGTTTAATCCCTACAAAATATTTTGAAAAAACACTGAACGTCTTTACGGTGCTAGTGGAAAGAAATTAAATATTCAATATAAACTTTCAAAAACTAATGGTTTGTAATTTAAACATTTGTTTCAAAAATATATTTTACCTTGTCAAAGATTTAGACCAAGAAGTAATTCTTGGAACTTCTTTTATCGCTCAAATTTATCCTTTTCAAAATGATTCTAAAAGATTAATTACAAATATTTTTGGTCAAGAAATTATTTTTAAATTTACCAATCCTCCTTCTTTTTGAGATGTTAATTTTTTGAAGAAGCCTCAATTTCAAAAATAATTAATAATTTTAATTTTAAGAAAAAGCATATTCAATTCTTAAAAGTAGAGATAAGATTTTCAAGGATTGAGGAAAAGTTAAAAGATTCATCTTTTCAAAAGCAAATCTCTCCTTTTCAAAAGCATATCGAAGAAGAAATATGCCCACTATTCCTAATGCTTTTTGGAATAGAAAAAAGCATATAGTGTCCCTACCATATAATCAAGATTTTCATAAATCAAATATCCCAACAAAATCCCGTCCTATTCAAATGAATAATGAATTAGTTGATTAGTGTTTATCAAGGAAATCAATGATTTACTGAATAAAAAACTTATCCGTCCAAGTAAATCATCATGGAGTTGTTTGGCATTTTATGTCAACAATTCTACTGAAATTGAACGAGGAGTCCCTCGCTTAGTTATTAATTATAAAACTATCAACAAAGCTCTTCAATGGATTAGATATACATTACCTCAAAAGAAAGACCTATTAAATCAGTT
>CAIGRF010260440.1:34577-51710 GCA_903798235.1 Fraxinus ornus
GCAAGACGTAGCAATTTAGCCGTATTAAAAGCTGCAAAGGAATCTATTGGATTTAAACACGAAATGCAAGTAAGGAGCTCAATAGTTGTCTCTGAAAAAAGATCATTCAACTTTTGTAAGATTGAGTCTATCACATGACAATAAAAATCAACATAAAAGCGATGATAATAAGTCTCCCACTGCGCTCCACTCATAGGTCGACCTTTCAATACTACAATTTCCTCCATATTGGGCACTAAAATATGTTTACCAAGACAAAACTCAATCACCCTACTCAACAAATTATCTCAACCATTGTCTCTCATTGTAACACCCCAAAATCTCAGAAACAATGGAGTGTTACCAAAATTCAATTTTCTTTGTATCAAAGACAGAACAATAAAATAATATTCTTTAATAAAAAATATAACTGGAACATCCATAAATTTAAACTAAACATGGAAATTGTATCATTAAGAAAATAACATAATCACTAATTAAATAATGTGTCTTTAAACAATTAAGACTAACTAATAAATTAAAGGGAAAAAACTTAATGTTTTTATTTCTTCAATTCCTCTTGGCAGTCCGCCTCACCATCTCACCACAGTCTTAATCGACCCGAACTAGCCTGTAAGATTTTGTAAGAATGAGTATTTAAAAATACCCAGTAAGATACGTGCAGTTCCCATTCACAATTAGATAACAATAAAATAAATATTGCATACCACTCTTATCTTATGGAGCATATCGGTAATCAAGCGATATACCCATCTTAGGTCATCTTAAATTTATGTAGGATCTTTTATCTCTTAATAAAGAATTCGAAGATCCACTAGCAACTCATATATAAGTAATTAAATATAAAAGTATAAGGAAACAAACTACTTGCACGAGAGTATCTTACTTTAATTTTGAAATATTGAAAAGAATAAAATCTTGAACGTAAAAGATCTTATATTTTTCCATACTTTTTCCTCTCCTTCTCTCTCTACCGTGGCTCTCTTTAGTTTATGTGGTGAAATAATGAGAGTTTCTACAATATTTATAGTTGAAATTATCAATTGACTTTGTATGTAACTAGAATTTAAAACGATGTATATAAGGAATTTGGGTAAGAATTGATTTCAAATAATAGAATTATAATTACTTTTAAACTTTATCAAAATACAAAAAGATTATCATTATCAAAATCAACATTTATCATCTGAAGAAATTGAATTGGGTTATAAATTATTTAAAATTCTATGTATCCACGTTATCTTTCAATTGAGTCTAACTTATTGTGTTATCCAAAACATTTTTTTCTCGAGTCGTAGACTTCTAATTAATTACGAGCTACAAAAAAAGTCCAATATTGATGTACTAAAAATCTCTCTATCAAAATCTAATTATTTAACCCAAAAAAATATTGATTTTAAAACTTATTTCATTTTAATCCTCATTTTTTTTTTCCAAAATATTAAAAATATAGTATATAAAATAAATAAAATTTTATTCTAAAATTTTCGGGGCGTTACACTCATGTCCTGCAATGCATACTTAGACAAATTCAATAACCTCATAGCATTCTAAATATCCTGATCATTTTTCGGTAAGGCTTATGAAATTTCGTCTGTAATTGCAAGAATTTCAACCATAGAGTGGAGGCTGAACACAAACTTAAGTGTTCATATGTCTTGTGGACATTGATCTTTGATCTGAATTTATGTCATCTTCTGATATATCCTCAAGAGCATCTATGATAGCATTAAACATATTAATAACACGAGTAATTGTTAGTAAGTGTGAGCCCAATCTTCTATCACCTAGGTGTGCCAAACTCATTTCTTGAAACTTACCACTCCCACCACAAAGTTCCCCAATATTAAGTTTCTCCAGAATATCGGAATGATAACTTGCTAGAAGAGCATCTACATGCTTACATGATGCACCAACCAAATTAACAATAATAACGAGCGTGTTAAATTAATCACCAAGTATATCATTCCTACGTGCCACAAAAACAAATGCCAACTAAAGTTGGTGAGCAAAGTAATGGACATACATAGCATATGGGTTCTCTCTTAAAATTAAAGCTTTCAAGTCATTGAACTCATCTGATATATTGCTTGCTCCATCATAACATTGACCTCTCAGGCTAGATATGCTCAATCAATGCGTAGAAAATATTGCATCAGTAGCATTCTTCAGTGATTGGGCACAAGTATCGGTGACATGAGGAATGTCGAAAAAATGCTCATTTACATGCCCACTTTTGTCAACAAACCTCAAAACAACTATTATTTGTTCTTTTATAGAATTATCACAAGCTTCATCAACCAAAATTGGAAAAAAAAAATCGCCAATCTCATTGATAATAGCTCTTGTTGTCTCTACGCCACAACAATTAAACAAATCTTTTTGGATCTTTGGTGACGTCATTTGGTCATTTATTAGAGCATTACTGAATAATACTTGTTTAACTTCCTCACACCGAGCGGCATACAATCTAGTATCTCAATTAGATTTACTATATTAAGAAATTCTTTGGATTCATCATGACCACGAAATGTCAATCCTTGCATCAATAGGAATCTAGTACAATCTAGCACCGCAGTCAATCTCATTCTATAACTTTTTTGTTGACTACTACTTTGGCTAGAAATAAGTTAAGAGATACTTTGGTTTTGATTCATCAAGTTGGTACACTTTGCGAAAGCTCGATTATGAGCACTATCAAAGAGACCGACAAAATCTTTTAATATCTTTTTGTGCTTACAATTCCTAAAGCTGGTCTTAGTGAATATATATATCCACCCCCTTGATCCCCTCTTCCGGTTTGAACAAATAGCAATACAAACAATATGTCGCAACCTTTTCTATACTATACTCCAACCAATCAAATTCAGCGAACCATTCTTTCCGAAAACACATGTTATCACTTCACATCTGTCTTCTTAAAAAGTCATGTCCATATGGTTGACAAGGACCTTTCTCTAAATTTGTCATCCTAACATCAGAGATGATGTTAGGATCATACGACTCGATAGAGGACATTTCCCTGGATCATATACAAGATCATCTAAATTGAATTGAGCCCGAGACTTTTTAATGTTATTTAACACATCGGCTAGTTGACTAGGCAGGACTAGATGCGCCACTAGAACCGGAAGAAACGAGTATGGACTTTCTTTTCGGTAGAACAAATTGTTCCATAATCTACAATTATAAAATGCCCCAATTTATTTTTCAATTGCAATTAATTAAAAAAGAATATTACACATTGTTGAATTGAGGTCGTAATTCCCAAATGGCCAAATCACAAATCACAACTCGATGACTCATTCATGATAAATTAAAATTCAAAATTCAAGCAATAGAGCAACATAAATTATTTGCCCCTAATCACAAATTCACAAATCAGTGAAATCACAATTCTCATTTCAAGTTTTCAATGCCAAATTTCCTATTAATTCATTATTCATACGACATAAATCATGATTTCATCCCCGTAAGGATAGTCATAACTCATAAATAAAAATTAACACCAAAAAAGTCAGAAGACAAAAAACTCATGGGATGACAAGTGATCGCTCGGTAGGCTCCGTCGGTCACTGGACCTTCCGGCACTGGCACAGCTAGTTGGACTGGTGGTGGTAGAGGAGTCATCGGGAGGCGAGAGAAGAATGTCGGAGTCGCCGACAGCCACGGTTCTGAATCTTCTGATATGGGGTGGAAATTGGAAAATTGACATTGATTTGGATGGGCATGCACCTATATATAATTAAAAGGCCCAACCCAGTCAAACAAAAAAAAAAGGAAAAGGGCCGCCCAACAAAAGGCCCAATTCCAAAACAAAACAAAAAAAAAAAAGAGGAAGAGGAACACGCAAAACAACGGCTTCTTCAAACCCTCTCCTCTCCCTCACCGGTGCCGGTCTCCTTCTTCTCCAACGGCATGGCACTGTTCCGACAGATCCCAGCACGCGGCGCGACAACACCTCATCGCCGGGTTCTGGATCCGCCTCTGCTTGAATGTGAAACCCATTTCTATTAGCTTCTTGGAGGAGAAACTCACTACCGGTATATCCTTATCAATGCCTTCAAACCTGTTAGGGCCAACGTACTCGTGCATTGAATGTTTGAAAGTGCAGTAATTATGCTTGGTGGGAAGGCTGGCGTGATGGATGGACCAACTACTAATGTTGGCATAACGCTAATGAAACCAATATTGTTCTCTTTAGCTGCTTCCAATGCAGCTTTCTCTGCCAAGATTTTAGAAGCAAAATACATTAGAATTGAATTTGTGGTTTTAGGTTATCCTCATATGAGATATTATGTCAGATGTGTAAATTAGATTGGGCACCAACATATTTTGTACCAGTACGATCTGGCCATGAAACATAGTGGTCCGCAACTGACCATGCATGCTGGACCGACGCACATCGCTTGTTTGTTAACCAATGCACATACTTTTAGATGTTGGTTCAAACAACAAATTCAGTGAAGCATTTCCAAGATATCATTATGATCAATTAATAAGATTTGGTCGGAAAGTGTTATTGCCTCTATCATTAGCTCGGGTAGTTGTCATTTTTTTTTTTTTTTTTTNGGTAGGGACGTAATTTATTTATTTTCTACTTCTAACCCCTATTTGAGCCCCATTTTTTCCAAAACTTATATTAAACCACACTTTTTCACATAAAATAATTTTATACGTAAACTCACAATTTTTTCAGGGCATAGAAATTTTTCCCGTTCCATGCCATGGAAATTTTGATGTGCTAGGACTAGCATGACAAGCAAAATTTGGGCCTTGTTGGCCTAGTAAATTATTATTCAGTGTGTTCATAATCTTTGTTGTATTAGTGCATTCTTGAATTAATTTTGCATGTTAAGTGTCGTGATTCAAATCATTCAATAGTGAATGTCCATATACCTGGGGGTCATTGGATTCAAAGTCCATAGGTGTGGCCACATCAAATACTCCTTCACAGCCGTGGATTGCTTCATCAAAACATCCTTCCACTGCCATGTCCGCCTTCCATAGCGTCAGGTTTTCCGCTTTCGGCAATTCCAGTAGATATTTTACTTTCTGCTGCTCCTCTACATCACATCACCACCACCGTTTCCATTCAGTGATGACTAAGATAAAGAAGGTCGGATGAATTTACAGATTTATGTATAAACAATCTGTCATAATGATTTGGTGGTTAAGCACATTCCTTACTTACAATTCAGCCTAGAATACAATTGCATGGAATGGCAGAAGGCATTCTTCTCATATTGGTTAACTTTTTAATCACGTTTTATTTTTGTTTCAGTTGTCGCAATCAATTTTGGATTATTTATTGCATGTTTGGTAGTTCTCTAAAGAGAACTATATTCATAATTTGAATAAAGAGTTCACACCAATTGATTGGAAAAGCAGGTTTGAAGGATTAAAATCTTGATTTTGATGTTTATTATACCAAATTGGTGTGATGATTTGGTGTGACATTGGAGTGAAATTTCACACCATCTATACCAGTATGGTGTGCAAATGGAGATGTCATTAGAATTTATAATACAAGTCTTTCTTCTGCAACAGATCAAATATACGGCCTTATTCGATTTTTCAATAGAAAGAATACACACAATACGTTTAGGTTGTGTGGTAGTAACGGTGGCAATAGCAGTGATGGTGGTGGCATTGTGGAATTAAATAGGTGGTGGGGTTATAGGGTAGCAGTTGGGTGTAGGGCTAGACAAAAACAAATGCGAACCAATCAAATCGATCAATCCAATCCAATCCAAACAATCCGGTTTGGATTGGTTTTTTGGTTCAATTGAATTGGGTTCGGGTTAAGAAATCAAATCTTAGGTTGGACTGGGCTGGGCTGGGCTGGGTTATCTATTAAAACTCAGCCAAATCCAATAAATTAAAAAATATTAAAAAGAAAATTAGTACTTAAAACCAAAAACCAAAAACCTGAAACCTAAGGATTGAATCCTCCTCTGCCTCTCATTGATGTTCTTGCCTCAGCTCCTCGACTAGATTTTTTGACATGATTTTTGACTAAACTCTTGAATTGAAGGATGAGATTTTGTATTGAGTTTGGATGATTTAAAATTTTTAGTATTTAGGTTGAATTCATTTTATTCAATAAACATGTATTTGATTTGATCGTGATATAATCTATTTAACATGTTTTACAATATTTTTAATTCATATTGTTCTATTGAAATGTAACTTAACCACATAGACCATTGATCCAATTTCAATCGACTTAAGACCTTTCAAATCGCCCTTTTTTATGTAACTTAAATTGGTCCAAATTGAAATGGTGTCAAGTTTTAAAAATATTGTTCAAATTCAACGAAAAAAATCTCAATCGTTGGGTCCAAAAAAAAATTGTCCAACTTAAATTGGACTCAAAGTCAAACCAATCAACACAACCCGAACCAACACGAGTTTGGTTGCTTTGGATTGGGTTGGGTTCGAGTCGTGAATGGGTTGGTTTTAGTTTGAATTAATGTCAAACCGAACATGTTGGATTGGGTTTGAGTTGGACTAAAAATCAATCCAACACAACCCACGCCCAGCCCTAGTTGGGTGGAGAAGATGAATATTGTTTTAGAATTATGGTATGACTATTTTGCCCTTTATAAAAATTTTAATTTATTGGTCAAACGAGTTGACTATCGGATAATGGATTGAATTCATCTATAGTGGACTTTCATTAATTTAATACTCGATAAATTAATAACATCATTAATTAATATTTTTGACCAATCTCGACTCGAGAATAATGCACTAATTTAATATTTCATTGAGTTTATAAGATAATATATTATAAGAAATTTTAGAAGATCGAAGTAATATATAAATAGTAATTTCCTAACAAATAATGCTTATGATTTGGTTATGAGGCATTCCTAAAATATGACTCAATTATTGTTTGCGTCTTCTTTTAATAGAGTTGGTTAAATATTCATATGATGGAATAATATACTAGATTGAGCAAACTATTTTTGAAAGGAAAAAAAAAAAAACAAGAAGTAGATTCGTCAATTTTAGTTGGTTTATCAAATACATAGAATTATTAGTTTGTAAAATGAGAAACTAAATACAATGTAGAATACTTGAGAAAATAAGGAGAATCTTGATAAAATAATATGTTATTAATTATTAAACTATTAGTATATAAACTATTTAATATTTTTAAATTAATATATTTTGCTTAGTCCCAATTATAGAGTTTGGATGAATGACGCTAATTTCTCAAGGGTTGAGATTACGGTTATTATTTTAGTAATTCGTAAGGGACAAAGTGAATCTCTTAATTCTGAATTCGTTAATTTAATTAAATGTGCACTTAGATATTTCATTCAATTTTTTTCTCACAAACATATAGGAAATAGACTTTGTCTAGAAATCTATGCATTTTTTTATACTATAAGTGTACGATATCGTAACATATAGTAGGCCCTTTAAGTTCGGATTATCGGTCTCACGAGTACTATACTTTAATGTTTGATTTACTATCTCTAACTACTATTTGACGAAAAAAAAGTGATTTGCTGTGATTTTTTATTTGACTATTTGAAAATAGCGGAACGTATAAAAAGATCAATTTAGAATTCAAATATGGAATGAGATATTAGGGCATCACAATTTCATCTATTGATTACCTTTAAGTCTTAATTCAATATTCATAACTTAATGTAGTGATTGATCAAATTTTATTGTATTCAATTTGGCCCTCTTGAGTTTTCATTGAACCTATTTAACTAATTCAATTTCATATCTCTTTATGAAACATTCATATTTAAACGAAATATTAGTTTTAAAAATTCATCTAATACCTACAATAATTAGTATAGGTATATCTACACTTTATATTAAACTACCGGATTTTAATATATGGTCTTCAAAACGGGCCAAAAAGTGCCCTAATTGGTCTTCAGGCGACGCCTCAGCGCCTGCAAGTGGTGCCGCAGCGTTGTGTTATTTTTCCTTGTGCACCTAATGTATGGCACCTGGTGCCACACCTCTGTCTTGTTGGTTCTTCTATAGCGTCGAGGCGCTTATATAAATTGTTCTGTTTTGTGGAGCCTAGGCACCACCTTCTCGGTCCATGTTCTCTTTCCTCTTAGTTTGATATTGGAAATTGACTATTTTGCCATTTTGTTCATCTTTTCTCTTCTTTGATTCTAAGCCAATTTTTCCCCTTTTACCATCATTAAAAGGCAAATACTAATGCTAACATCTCTTTTTCTATTATTGCGTAATTGATATGAGCATCTGTCAAAGTTTTGCTAACCTAATAGATGGCATGCAATATATTTCCCTTTCGTTGTCCTAACACTCTACCCATTGCACAATCGCTAACATCACACGTGAACTCGAAAGGTAATTTCCAGTCTGGTTCCACTATAACAAGTGCAGAGGTTAACTTTTCTTTCAAAGTGTTAAAAGGCATTTAAACACTCATCGGAAAAGTCAAATGACACGTCCTTCTCCAGTAGATTGCACAGAGTTTTTGCAATCTTTGAAAAGTCCTGAATGAATCTTCTGTAAAACCCTGGATGTCCCAAAAAGCTTCTGATTCCTTTAACTAAAGTACGTGGCTGCAATTTTTCAATCACTTCTATATTATCTTAGTCAATCTCAATACCATGCTATGCCCCAACACTATTTCTTTCATCACCATAAAATGACACTTCTCCCAATTAAGCGTCAGATTATTTTCTTCACACCTTTGTAACACTAGAGACAAATGTTCCAAGCAGTCATCAAAAGAATCTCCAAATACTGAAAAATCATCAATAAATACCTCGATGTACTTTTCCACCATGTTAGAGATTATAGCCATCATGCACCACTGAAAAGTTACATGTGCATTGCATAGACCAAAAGGTATTCTCCTAAAGGCAAAAGTACTGTATGGACATGTGAAGGTTATTTTCTCTTGGTCTTTTAGAGCAATGGCTTGTACCTTGAATATCCACCCAGAAAGCAGTAATGAGAGTAACCGCTAACATTTCCAACATATGATCAATGAAGGGCAATGGAAAGTAATATTTTCTTGTGGCATTATTAAGCTTTCGGTAATCTATACACACTCTTTACCCAGTTACTAACCGTGTTGGAATCAACTCATTATTTTCGTTCTCCGCTACTGTAATTCACCTTTCTTAGGCACCACAAATATTGGACACACACTAGAACTATCTGAGATAGGGTAGATAATCCATGCGTCTAGCAATTTCAACACTTTTTTTCTCACTTCTTCCTTCAAAGTTGGATTTAATCTACGCAGAACTTCCATTGATAGCTTTGACTCACCCTCCATTAAGAATTTGTGCATACAAATAGTAGGACTAATTCGTCTAATATTAGAAGTCGTCTATCTAATTGCAGTCTTGTGCTTCTTAAGTACCTCCAATAACTTCATCTCATCCTCCTCTGTCATATCATTATCGATGATTACTAGAAATGAAACAAATTTTCCCAAATAAGTACAGCGCAAATGTGATGGCAAGAGGCTTTAACTCAAGAGTTGGGGCCATCTCTACTAAGGTACTAACATTGATAGATTAGCACCAAGAGACTCATATTGCCAATATTTCTATCTCATGGGTTGTTTAGCCAACTAACATTCTTTTCGTTATGCATTCTCTAATTCTGATTGTACAATATCTACTTTACATAGGATTGTTGTGCATCAAATATATCAGCTACAAACTCCCCAAGAACATCTAGTTGGCAACAGGTATCTGAAGTTAGTGGGACTCATTGTCCACTCGAAGAATCATCTTTCCATCATATACTTCAATAAGTGTTCTTCCAGTAGCCAAGAAAGGTCTTCCCAAGATTAGAGAAATATATAAATCATCTTCCATGTCAAAGATAACGAAATCCATCAGAGAAGATGAATTTATCAACCTTGAATAACACTGTTGTCTTCAATGATTTCCTTTGATCTTTTGATGGACCGTCTGCCAGCTACGAAGATATTGTTGTTGGTTTTTCTTATCTCAATCCAAGAGACTTGTAAATAGAGAGTGACATTAAATTCACATGACACCTAAATCACATAAGGAATGTTCAAAATAATTAGAACTAATGGTGCAAGGTATATTAAAACTCCCTTGGGAGTTTAGGAAGTAGCTTCTTCAAAGGAATTGCACTGCATTTCTCGTTCAAGCAAATTGTCTCATGTTTTCCAACTTTATCTTGTTGAAAATAATTTCCTTAGAAATTTGGCATAATTTGTGCTAGTTCATCTATTGTGAAGGGGATATTTATATGCAATTTCTTAAAAAACTCCACAAACTTGGCAAACTGCTTGTCCAACTTCTTTTTCTGTAATCGTTGAGGGAAATGAATTGGTGGCACATAAGCCTTGATGGGACACAGTGCTCTTACTGGTAATGCTTCATTTCTCTTTTCCTCATCCACTGTGATTGGTGCAGATTTTTCTTCCTTGTTAGCATCGCAACTTCTACGTCTTTTTCTTTTGTTTGGTCTCTTCACATGTATTTGTGACGGTTGTACCCACTTCTAGTTGTAATAGCTTGCACTTGCTCTTTTGAATCGATCATTTTATTGCCTCGCAATGTCCCTTGTGGGCGTTTTGCAAGTTATTGAGCTATCTGACTAATTTATGTCTCCAAATTCTTTATATATGCTTACTGATTCTGAAGGTTTGTATTAATTTATTGGAACACCTTGTCTATTTTTTGCATGTATTAATTGAATATCTCCTCCAAACTGGGTTTTTTTCTCTTGCTGGGCACTATTTAAACTATTTCCCTACTAATTATCAGATGGCTACATCCTGAGGTGTATGTTTGTCCGTATAGGTTGAAATGGTGGGAATCATTTTTATTGAAGTTTACTTGTTCTTCGGGAAAACCTATAGACAAGCAATTTTCTGTAGGACTGGCCATCACTGCATGTGCTCTATATGTTTGAAATTTCACTAGTAACTCCACCTGCTTTGTCAGGCAGCAATCTGTGCATTAAGTCGTGTTGTCTAATTCATAAATTTCAGACTCTTTCCGATGAGAACATTAAATGTGTGGTGGCAATTTACTCAAACAAGTCTATACATTTTTAACTAATTTGCCTATGATTGATCCACCGCCGAAGAATCCACCTGAGACTTTGATAGTGGTAAGAGTTCAGTGTAGAAGTATTGCACCTGATTACCTTTGGTGATTCCATGATTAGGACACTTTTTCATTAACTCCTTAAATCTGTTCCATGCATCATGATAATTTTCCCTATCTCTTTGTTGGAATGTTTAAATTTCCTATTAGATTTTTGCTACTTTTGCTGCTGGGAAGAATTAGTTGCAGAATTCTCTAGTCAGTTCCTCCCATGTAGTAATGCCTCCATGATGTTTAGCATCAAATCACTCCAAAATTGCATCCCTCAATGTGTAAGGGAATAAACGTAGTTTGATAACATATTCATTGACTCCGGGAGTATGGAAATTTTAACAATTTTTGAGAAATCTGGAGATACGTGTATTCGAATTTTCATGAGCTAACCTATAGAATTGGAAGGTGTTGCTAGTCAAATTAATCCAATACGCTCTTATCATAAAATTATTTACCCCAAAATTTGGATACACAATACTGGAGTGTGCGGGTGCTACTATAGGCATCAAAAATATAGAGACCGGCAAGTCTCTTTCATTTATCTCCACTCATTCATTTTGTTGATTTTGTTGTAATGCTACTCTCTCGATAACTTGTCTAATTGGTTATATTGGAGTATGAATATTTTGATCTCAGCTATATGATGTTTTTATTTTTGTTGGTGTTCTTTGAGTCTGTGTTTAAAAGTACTATCTATTTCCAGATCAAACGGTTGTAGATTGTCGTCATGGGTACAGAGGATACGAAGAACACCTTTTATTTGTAAATAAGAAAAAATAAATTAATCAAATAATGGTCAAAAATAAAATAAATTAAGATTAAATGTAAATAGTTCCCCAGCATTGAAGCCAAAAACTTGTTGAATTTTTTTATATCACAGGTATACGATATCGTAACAAGTAATATAGTGGACATTTGAGTTCGAATTATCATTCTCACGAGAATTATACTTTAATGCTTAATTTACTATCTCTAACTGCTATTTGATGAAAATAAACAAAAAAGTTGTGATTTGTTATATTTTTAATTAACTACTGGAAAATAGAGGGATGCACAAATAGATCGACTTAGAATTCAATTATGGAATGAGATATTAGAGCATCACAATTTGAATATAATAGAAGAATTCGATCGAACACTACATTGGTTATGAATTTTGAATAAAAGAAATAAAGGGTTTCAATAAATTACATTTTTTGCCCTAATGAAAAACATAGTTACTCATAATGTATGAAGAAAAATAATTAACAATATTGGACTACATCCCGGGTTTTGAATTGATATGTTAAGAAGTGGATTAATCTTACACCGAGTTCATCTTCTTGCCTCCAATCTTGATTCCAAACCCTAGCTCTTAATTTGATGTTTTTCTCCTTTTAGTTTTCTCTCTAATTCTCAAGTTGTATCTTATGTCTCTCAATGTGTGGAACCCCCTTTTCAAAAGTACCAAAAACTTGTATTTATACTCCTCACGTTTTTCCCTAGTTTAGAGATTTTATGGGCTTCAAAACGGACCAAAAAAGCCTCCTAGTTGGTCTTTAGGCAATGTCTAGGTGCTTGGAAGTAGCGCCGCGATGCCACATCATTTTTCCTTGTGGCACAGTGGCACCGAAGCGCCACACTTCTGTCTACTGCATTGTTTTGTGGCACCTAGGTAGCACCTCAATGCCATATTCTCGGTCCATGTCCTCTTTTTCTCTTTGTTTGATGTAGGAATTTGACTATTTTTCCCTTTTGTTCCTCTTTTCTCTTCTTTTGATTCCAAGCTATTTGTTTTCTCCACTTTTACCATCATTAACTTCACCTCACCAAACATATAAAACAACACTAATAAACACATTAAAAACGTTCAATACTTAAAAGATCTAGTCAACAAGCCAGTTAAAATGGTATATAACTCGTACGTGTTGCCATATACAAATTATTTAATATAATTTCTCCATGAGAGGTTCCCTCATTCAATTCTATTCACTCCCCTCAACTTTAAACACCATGATCTTTCTTTCTTTTTTTCATGTGCATTATTGTGGAGATTTTGCAGAGTTTTTTAAGTTCAATAAATTTTATTAAACCAAATTGCCACAAATCATTGGCAAAAGAAATTGAGTAATATAGTCAAAACATCGACATGTAGACCAATCAATTGAAAAGAAATCTACCACTTCGTGGGCTACTTTATTCCCCTCCCGGCGAATAAAGCCCCTATTTAGTTGGAATTAAAATTAGATTTTTAGTAAATTTTGATATAAGTTTTTGAAATTCGTGGTTAAAAAGTTGTGAGATGCATAAAATATGTGGTTAATATTGATTGTTTGACTTTAATTTAGATTAAAATCGGAATTAAATAATACCAAACAGGGGCAAAGTGACAAGATCCACAGTTGATATCGGCAAATAACATTTTAATAGCTAATAATAGTAGCTCTACATTTTAAGCCGACTAAAGACCTGTCTTGAGATTCCACACAACTCGGAGAGAATCAATTTCGATTACTGTTATTTTGAAGCCAAGATCCACCAGTATAAGCCAATCACGTAATGCTATTGCCTCCGCATCCTCTACCTCATAGAATCCCATTGTTTTCTTTGATTGAGCCGCCAATACCACTCCCCATTCATTGCGGACGACTGCTTCCAAATTGATGAAGCCATATTCTCCCCAATGGAAATTTCATCCTATCTCTCTTCTCAATCGGTTGAATAATAGTTGCCTTATGTCCCCATTCCATCAGACAACTAACTGTGTTTTCAATATTATGTCGATCTCGTGGCTTCTCCATGTATTATCCAGTTTCGTTCACCACAAGTACACCATAAAATTCACTCGATTTCAACCAATTCTGACACCCAGCGTTCTTTGTAGACACCAAGTAAGACATCCCGCATGTCATCAATGTCGAAAAAGTGCTTCGTGCGTTTCCACCAACCTATCACCTTCCAAATAGACTTTGTCTCCTTACACTAGAATAGTACGTATAAAATAGACTCGCTTAAGCCACATCGATCAAATGCCTCATGAATTGGTATGCCTTGTTTTCTGAGATTTTCTGTTGATGGTAATGCTCAATGAAAAGTTCTCCAAAAGAAGATTTGAATTTTAGGAGGCCCTGGTAATTTCCTAATATGATTCCACCATGTCGTTGTTGTAACATTACAAGAACCTCCTACAAGAGACTTTCTTGCTACCAATACCCGATAACCGCTTCTCACCAAATATTTCCCATTAGCTTCATAATGCCAAATCATCTTTTCTGGTTGAAGACTTCTTCACAAAGTAATAGATAATATCTTAATGTTGTCTATCCGAGTTAATATGCTTTCTATTTTATTAACATTCAAAGCACCTGTGACAATCACCAACCTTGTCCACCGCTGCATTAAGGTTCAAGTATGGTCTGCGTTATGTTTATGACTCAAATTCCAAGTGATTTGAAAGTTTGAATCATGAAGGAAGCCTTAATAATTTTGGTTTAAAAGTCCGTTTGACAAGGAATCAAATTTTATCATGGATTTGGAGTTTGATTGGGATAAAGACTTTGAAATGGTTGAAAAGTGTTTTAACAGCCCTAGGATGGAGCCAAGGCGTCGGGAACTAAAAAGAGAAGCAAAACTGCTGGCGCCCCAGTGTCGGCCGCGGGCACCCCAGCGCCGCAGGAAGAATTTTACTCTGTTTTGGTTTTTGACGCGGTTTTGTGCTCTATTTCATCCATAACTCCCAGATTTGTCTCATATAAATACTCCACAAAGTATAAGCTCTTCAGAGACTTAAGATAATAATTAGATCATTATTGTTTACATTAGAAATTTGAAATAATTGTTTAAATTTAGATTAAGAGAATCAAAACTTGTAAAGATAATTTTAGTTTCTTGATATAATAAATTATCATCTTCTTCCACAAAAATCTTGATGGTTGTGTGATCCATTATTTTTCATATTGCATATATTTTTTGTCTTTAATTATTTGGCCTGATTCTCAACAAATGATATCAGAGCGATTATGTTATCTTGTTTGTTTATAACATGTGGTATTAGAGTTGAAGGTTTTTTTGGCTCTTTCTTTGGAGATTCAAATTGATTATTAAAGCGAGGTTTAAACAAGGTCGATTATTTTAGGGATGGCAACTATGGAATTTGAGATTCCACTTTTGGATCCCAACAGTCAATTTTCTTTGTGGCAGATCAAGATGCAAGTGGTTCTTGCTCAATTGGATCTTGATGATGCCTTGTTCAAGATAGATAGAATACCAACAACAATGACGGCAGAGGAGAAGCATTGCAAGGATCGAAAAGTCCTATCACAAATACACTTTCATCTTTAAAATCAAATTCTTCAGGACGTGATAAAGGAAAAAGTGTCGTTGGGTTGTGGTTAAAATTGGAGCAGTTTTGTATGACAAAGAGTTTGACAAGTAAGTTACACTTGAAACAACGAATTATCATCGCTTGACAGAATGTGGATTTTGGAAGATCATCTATCATTATTTAAGAAAATTGCCACTAATTTGGAGACCATGGAGGTCAAATATGATGAAGAGGTTTTAGGGTTGATATTATTATGTTCGTTACCGCCTTTATATTTGACTTTTAGATATATAATTCTCTATAGTCAGGATACTCCTACTATTGATGATATACATGATGTGCTTTATTCTAAGGAAAAGATGAAACATCTGGTCATCGATTTTGAGGCCCAGGCAAAGGGTTATGTTGTTCATGAGAGGAAAAAAGGTGGTCATGGAAAGGACAAAGTCAAGGATAGCAACAGTGATAAAGTCTCTTGGTATTGTAACAATAAAGGACACACAAAGAAGGATTGTTATGAGTGACGGAACAAGTTTGTCACTACAGATCAGAAGGAACAACAAGAAAATTCCTATAATGTCAATCTTACAGAAGAGACAGTGATGGAGATCTTTTGGCGATTACTAAAGGTGACTCCAAACATAACGAGGATCGAATTCTTGATTCGACTTACACTTTTCATATGTGTTCAAATTGGGATTGATTTTCTTCATATGAAACAGTTATAGGGAATTCCATGATGATGGAAAATAAAGAGTATTGTAAAGTAGTTGGGATTGGTAATGTTAAAATTAAGATATTTGATGGGACAGTTAGAACACTTGGCCAAGTTCGACATGTTCTAGGTATAAACAGTAATGTAATCTCTTTGAGTAATGTTGATTCAAAAGGGTACATTAAATATCCGTGGAGGTGGAGTTCTGAAAGTTAGAAAAGGTGCTCGGGTTGTGTTAAGTTTGACATGTTCTAGGTATAAACAGTAATGTAATCTCTTTGAGTAATGTTGATTCAAAAGGGTACATTAAATATCGGTGGAGGTGGAGTTCTGAAAGTTAGAAAAGGTGCCCGGTTTGTGTTAAGGGGTCGGAGAAAGTTCAGGTTATATGTGTTAAAAAGTTCGAAGGTCACTATGAATGCAGCAATAGCTTATGGTTTAATAAGCAATAACTTTGGTAGGATTGATTGTGATCGGGTTGTTCGTGGTGATTCGAAAAATAATATTAGATAATCTTCATATAGCTCAGGTGGAGTTGGAAGTGCTCGTAGTAATTCGAGCTTCACCGAGCAGGTTTGGCAACTCAGGTAAAGTTATATTGCTTGTATGATTTGAACAGTTTTGGTGACTCAGTTGGAGCTGGTAATGAACGGGATGATTCAAGTAGGTTTGGCACGAAAAGTAGTTCTGCTGGTAAGCAGGTCTTGGATTTAATTCAAAGTTGTTGAGTATGCCCGACAAGGGCATGGGGCACTCGGAAGGGATATAGTGGAAGAATTGAATGATTTGAAGAAAGAAAACTTAATTTCTTGCTATGGAATTTGTGTCAAAGTGAAGTTTGTTATGTTTGTGACTCAAACTTCATGTGATTTAGATGTTTGATTCATGGAGGAAGCTTAGATAATTTTGGTTTAGAAGTCCGGTTTGTAAGGGATCAAATTTCATCATGGATTGGGAGTTTGATTAGAATAAGGACTTTGGGATGGTTGAAAAAGTGTTTT
>CAIGRF010260464.1:0-13699 GCA_903798235.1 Fraxinus ornus
GGTGCTCGAACCCTTGTCAACTTGGGCATAACCCGCGGTTTACCTCCGCCATTACTGAGGGGGCGGTGGCGGTGGTCCAGGAAATTAGTCTAGCTAAGGTGGGATACCTGGGTACCAAAAAAAAAAAAAAAGCCAAAATAGGATATTTACGGTCCTTAATTTGGACTCAATTATGGCGTTTGAATCTTTCCCCTCATACATCCTTGCCAATTCAGCCAGCTACAATAATATACCCAAAATAGGTAAAAATTGTGGAGGCCATAGGTTTTTTTTTTACCATGACCAATAGAAATTGCCCGGATAAATGTCAGGTCAACCAAAAAATGAGTAGTAGCGTTTCTTTAGGCAATCAGAAAGAGTTGTGAGGACAGTTTAACCTATCATATGGAATTTGAGAGGACGATTCAGCAACTCTAATTTATAAAATGAAATACTGACCAGAAAATAGTGTAACTAAAATAATTCGAATTGGAGGAATCAGGAGTGTTAAATAATTAGTGAGGGTTTTATGGTCAAAAAGTTACTTCAAATCCATAGTTTTATAAATGTAAGGATTTTGCTGTTTGAATAGAATCCGCGAGTGACCAAAATGATGTAGAGAGAAAATATTAAGGGTGTGTCGGCTGAGCTTTTTGACAGATTTTCATCATTTTTTCACCCGTTAATCATCACTCAGCCCACAACTTTTGACTTCTCATCTCACATGTGGGTCCCATGGTTAGAAATAAACGGTAAAAAATTGATTGACAGACACACCCTAAATAAAAAAGTTGACTGTATTTTAAACTGAAAAATAATAGTGTTATGTGGCATTATGTAAATTTTTATGTCAATCTTGATATACTTGTAGTAAGATCCTAAATGTCATGGATGTATCTCTCTGGTAGGTTCCCCATATTGAGTGTGAGATTTGTTAAGTGTGTTGACCTCGATTTTTGTAATGCCAACGTGGACAACAGATGTCGAGCCCACTCACACCAACTCAAGCAAGTTCTGGTACGTTTTGATGGGAGAAGATGAGCGCGTGAGCACGGGAGATACTTTACGATGCGAGACAAAAATGTTCGAGTACCGACGATAATGACTATAAGATGATTGCACTAACAAACAATCACCAACAAAGTGTCAATAACCTAAGGTCAAACTAACAAATGTAGAACAATCAAAAGGGTATATTGAGAGTATTTTTCTTGGGTGTATTTTTGTATATTAGAATCAATATTCAAAAGACCATCATTTACAATATCTAGGCACCGACAATAGTGACTAAGATGATTGCACTAACAAACAATCATCAACAAACAAGCCTAAGATCAAACTAACAAATGTAGAACAAGAAATAAGGTATATTGAGAGTGTTTTTCTTGAGTGTATTCTTGTATATTAGAATCAATATTCAAAAAATCATCATTTACAATTTACAAAGACCACTTATTTATAGAGTTTGGCCGACGTGATTATTAGATCAGAATCACGTAATCTCATCTCCTTGACTGAAATCTCACATCACTAAGTCTATCATACATTAAATACATTGATAACAGGTCAGTCACCTTGTACATTAGGCTGACACGTCCGACAATCTTTATTACAAATGTTACATTAATCATTCATAAAGATTGCCTACAAATCTTGTAAAAGACAGCTTTATCTTCAAGGACTTCGGATGAATTGAGGGTGTCGACCGGAGGGAGCTTTGTATTTGTGCTCTTCTTTGATTTCTTACGTAGCGCTTCAGCTTAAGAGTTTCATCCATTTAGGCAGTACTTCGAAGCGCTTAAAAGCTTCAACCATTTGGGCAAGCTTTGGCATAGAAGCATCAGCCTTTTTTAACCTCTTTTCAGTTGATCAATTGGGTCATTGTTGACTTTCCTATCCACGTGGACTGCAATGCGGTACTTTGACTGGAGCTTTGGTGGCGAGGCGAAACAATAGTCCCCCAAGTCTAAGCATGATTATTTATATAATGTATGGACTTGTATGAAAAAATTTGTTAGGGATAGCTTTTACATTGTTATGGATGGTTTTTACACACCACAATTGTCTCCCAAATCTAAATATAAATATTTACATTGTAGTTAGAATTTGAAAGTAGTTGATTTGCATGAATTACATATCAATGTTGTCTGAAGCTGTGTACCTTGTAACTTCTGAATTTCTGGAATTAATTAGAGGAGCATCAATAGGAAGATTTTGTCTGAGGCTCTTCTATCCGAAGTGGCTTTGTATCTCTAAAGCCTTACCCAAAGTCGTTCAGGTGAGGTGCTTCCACTACTTGTCGAGGCTGCGACTCATTAATTATGGAAAATCATGTTTTTTGAAATGTGAGCACGAGATGTCCTTAATTATTGCGCCTAAATGATTTGCTATTTCATACAGTTTCAAAAAAAAGACAAATGAAGTGGTTCGTCTACCCATACACGCAACCGCCACGGAATTTGATATGCAATGATGGGTGTCATATGCATGTCCTACGAAGATGCAATAGAATGCGTGATGCAGACGCACTGATCTAGGCCATAGTAGACAAGTGTTCAATGTAGTGAGTGGCTCAAATTTAAATTTCAAATGAACGGTTGTATGATTCAGATCGACATCTAACGAGTGGGGTTAAGAGCTTATGTCTATAAAAGGCGACAATTTGGGGCCAAAAATCACTTTGCCTTTACGAAATCAACAATCTAATCCGCAAATTCTCTCATTCTAACTTCTTCTCCTTCCTTCTCATTTGTAAATTCCGGTGACTTTTCTTCATCGTTCCTTGTGTAATTTGTAAAGTACTTCTAACTCAAAACATAATGGTGTCTTCACATTCTAATGGAGATATTTGGATCTAAGCCAAATGACTTATGAGATGGGGGTGACAATAACAAACACGTTCGACCTGGTTCGAGCCATTAGGGTTGGGCAAAGTGCTTTACCTTCATGGGAGGATAGGAGAAATGACGAGGTTGCTTGGGGGTAACCAAAATTCCTTTAACTGTAAACGCATCCCACCTAGCAAACTTAAGGGAAAAATACATTATCACATATGACATCAAACTTCTATCCCCATCTCCTGACAAACGTGCCTGCTTTCCGAGGCAAGGATGTGTCGCCGTAAGCTAGTTCCTCCTTAAGCTAGTTCCAGAAAATTTATGGAATAGAGAAGTTTGGAATGAATTCCTAAAAAAATTCAGCCAGCAGAAACTCCTTTTACGGTTGTGCAGCAAGTTTGGAAAAAATTTTAGGCATAGCAAACATTCCCGAAACCTTATGAGATTTTACAAGAAAGTATATAACTCATATAAGTACAATATATTAAAAAATGGGGTCTCTAAGACTACGTTTGAAGCTCGAAATTATTCCCTACAAGCTGGCTGCATTTTCCCGAATTTGGCTGCCACAGTTTCGCAAAAATTATTGCAGTAATTTTTAGGGGATTCCGATCGACCTGTTTCCAGTTGCACATAATAAATAACTCCCCAAGGGTTTATTTTCCAATTAAAAATAAGCTAAAATTCTAAATATACCGACCGCAACGCCATTTTAAAAACAGTGACAGAAATTTGGATTTTTTTGTTCTAAACAAAACGACGGTTCAAACATTGAAAGGTTCTATCTGAAACATAATTTTTAAAACTACAATCTTTGGACACCCCAAATGATTATTAAACAGAAAGTAATCATCTAAAACATAAGAAATAAATTCCTAAAAAATTAACACATGCCATCCATGCCAAACCACTGCTTGATCTCCGATTACTCTGAAAAGGTTAAATAGGAGTGAGCATTTCAAGAAAATACTCAGTAGGCTACACATGCTATATGAACATAAAAATCATATATTTAATCATGCATTCTTAGATGTTGCCTTCATAAATAAGTAAATCAGTGATCAAACGATCTGCTTATAGTTTCGATGAGCTTCTGCGACCATCAGTTAAACATATAATCTTTTAAAGTTCTGATGAGCCTCTGCGGCCATCAGTTAAACATATAATCCCCACAACATTGACATTTAAGAACAATTAAAGGCACTTCACATACTTCATGAACAACATATTGAATAACATGTATAATGAAAATTAAATTTATATAACGATCAACTTAGTGTAGGGATCCTACCTTAGCTCTCCAAGATAATGTAGTTACTACGTCCAACCGAGTTCCTCTCCTAAATCTTTTCTCAAACTCTATGCTTCAGTTTGAATAAAGGATGCGTGCATTTTTTTCCTTAAAGTATACTTAGTGAAAAATAGATATACTTTAACGTGCATGGTATAATATGAGAGATCTCATATTGAAAGTGGACTCTATCTAATAAACAGAATTCCACCAGAATACAAATTGAAGTCTAATAAAACTAATCCCAATTAGCTTTAATCCTAATCCAAAAGTCAAAAGAACAAATTCAAATTTCATGACACACGTGGCTACCAAACTTGTTAAATACTTAACTAACCTTATTTTAAAATATGGCATCTTTGAGCTACAATATCTCGGACATATCTTATTCGAATTAACTCTTTCTCAAGTCCAAAATCCGTCATTTAATATGAGTTTCAAAACAAGCCTAATATCGAAATAAAATTTCTTGCTAGATGAATACTAAATTATTTGGCCGGAAACTAAAATTTTGACATAAAACTTATTTTTTAATTTAGTCCATCGGTATCTCAAAATTAACAAAACATGTCAAGTTGAAAAGATGAAAATTTATTTTTGGCTGTTACAAATATAGTTCTTGGGTAAAACTTGAAAGTTCTAGAAATTATTAATTTGTTAATGCTGAACAAGTGATTTGTTCATTGTATTCTAGAATGATTGTCCAAAAATGTTGCAGTAGTTAATGACATCTAATTTCATTTTAGAAAATCGTGCTATCACTAGTTTTGAACGTTGGATTAGTCATCTAACATTCTAGAATTATTTTGTTGAGATATAGTTTGGGGTAAAACTTGAAAGTTCTAGAAATTATTTGTTAATGCTGAACAAGTGATTTAATCATTGTATTCTAGAATGATTGTCCACTACAACAAAATGTACTTTTTACGACATGCATTGCATGTCGTAAATAGTGAAAAATGGGTTTTTTAAATAATGAAAAAATGATTTTTTACGGCATGCATTAAATGCACGCCGTAAAAAGCAACTTTTTACGGCTTGCAAAGAATGTACGCCGTAAATACTTTATGCAATTGATCATTTACGGCACACATTTTTTGCATACTGTAAAAAGTCGTTTTTTACGGCATGCGTCAATTGCACGCCGTAAACATATACCGTAAAAAGCTATTTTTGTTGTAGTGGTCCAAAAATGTTTCAGTAGTTAATGACGTAAAATTTCATTTTAGAAAATCGTGCTAACAACAGTTTTGATCGTTGGACTAGTCATCTAACATTCAACACTATATTGTTCTGAAAACGTATTTGCAACTAATTTTTACAACAATTATGACTAAGGTGTTGCAGTGAATAACTCTTCATAAAATCCATGTAGGTTTGAAGAATCATCTTATAAAAATGGTCCAAATTGCCCCCCCAAGAATCTCCAGTGCCCTCTCTTGCACCTTCTGCTCTCGTAAGAGCCTTTTGCATACGCCAACTTTCGCTAACGCACGGCTGTAAATGGCATGTCCATATTGGAAATGATACCTAAATTGCCTCTCATAAGAAGGTGAGGCCTTTAATGCAGGGTCAGTAGCTTCATCTAATGGCCGAGGGTTGTTATATGAGGATGGCAATGAAGGATCAGG
Source organism: Fraxinus ornus (assembly GCA_903798235.1). Taxonomy (NCBI): domain Eukaryota; kingdom Viridiplantae; phylum Streptophyta; class Magnoliopsida; order Lamiales; family Oleaceae; genus Fraxinus; species Fraxinus ornus. The sequence goes on from CAIGRF010260464.1 coordinate 5,739, forward strand.
AAAATCAATAATCTGAACTTCCTTAATTGTGGGAGGGGAACAACAGCGTGGCTAGTTGATAGAATAATGTTAGTTGGTGTTTAATACCCATTTACTTAAAATTACTGATATTAAAACTATGGATTCAACTAGGATATGACTTATTTTATTATCTATAATTTGAGGAAATCTATTTTTTACATATTGTTGATATTTGATTCTGTCACTTAAGAATCGCTCCGCATCATTAATAACATAAAAGGACTGCTCAAACTCTTCGTGATAGTGTATAACACTAAACTGTATAAAACTCAACATTTTCAAACTTGATTTGAATTGTTTGATTACTAATTTTGCATTTCAAAACGTAAGAAGACTAAGCTCTTGTTTGGTACTGATTAAAATCTAAATTTTAATCTAACTTTAAGTCAAACAATTAATTTTAACCATATATTTTATGGATTTTACAACTTTTCAACCACACATTTCATCAACATCTATCAAATCTTATTTTAATTCACAATAAACAAGAGCTAAATATGATGCTAGCTAGCCTAATCTCTCGGGTTGTTAGTGATAATTTATTTTGCAATTCTATGTTTTAGAATGTACAAGATCTTCATTAAAATGAGGAGTATAACTTTCTAAAAACATTAATTTGAGAATGTCTAGAATTTGTGAATTCTGTGTTTTGAATTCTGTGTTGTGGAGCTAGACATTCTCAAATTAATGTTTTTTTATAAAGTTATACTCCCATTATTCATCTCATCCCCCAATTTGAATAAGGAAAAGTTTTAAGATTTGCTTGTAATATTATTTTATTGAAAATGTATGATAGAAAATAAGAAAGAGAAAAATGTATTTTGAAAATAATGAAAATCAAACAAGGGCATATATAAATTAAGATATGGCTTCCTCCTCCACCACGTCAATCACATTTTCATTTGCCTCCTCGTTTTTGCATCATATATGTATTTGTGTAACTCTTGCATGTTAATTTGTTACGTATATTGGGCTCGACTATACTAGATAGTATTAAGAGAAAGTGAACGCCAAAATCTTATGAATTATGCAGTGTTGTCTACCAAACATACTATGCATCATGCACGCAACTTTTTATTTGAATTCTGGTTTTGTTTTAGGTACCTTTTTACACACCAGATTAGTTTCATTTTTTAACTCTCAAACTGCTAAAGATGTCCTATATATATTTTATGTTCAGAAATTGTGAATTAAATGCAGTTAACAAAATAGGCTGCGCAGGGAAATAACTATTGCAGATGTGTAACTAAACTTGGACCTTGTGATGGAGCCAATTGTTCAAAGTGATGAGCTGCAGCTTATAATGGCAAGACCGTTGCTTAGGGAGGTTAAATGGGCAGAGCCGAGCTAAAGTGCTCGGTTCGCCCGCTGTCTGACTTGGTTCGATCTATCACACGAGCTAGCTCACCCTCGTATATGGGATGAGCTGCTCATTTTCGTATATTGGTGGAGCAAATCGAGCCATGTCTTGCTGGCTAGGGAGTCGCACGAAAATTTTGCTGTTCGGCTTGTCCCCGGACTCGTCTTGTGCAAGAGCTGTCCAGCTCGGCTCGTTTGCGGGGCGAGCAGTTTGCCCTACTTAACATCCCTACCTTCGCTTCATGTACCTGTGTCAGAGGCCCGAAAATCCCGATGTGATTGTGTGGCCATGAAATCCTGACTTACACGAAGAAAACTAAGCATTTATAAGAGGGTTTTCTCTAGCTATTGTCATTTGCCAGTCTATTTTACATTACATTACAATTGCCTGTCAATTGTGTTATCTCGTGATATATTCTGTTGACAACCTAATATATTTTACATTCTCCTTTGCAACGTTGTTTTTGCATCAGGCACGTACTTGTTAACGCTTGTTGAATTGTTTGTATATTGGGCTCAACTATACTCAATAGTATATTGGGTAATAGTAATGAACGAGAAGTTAAATTCTTCTAATATTATCTACCAAATATATAGTGCATGTAATTTTGAGCCTGTTTAATTTAGATAAAAATCATATTTTTAGTAAATTGAATAGAAGTTGATAGAATGTATAATTTGAAGCTGTGAGTCCCATAAAATATATATAGTAAAATTAATTATTTACTTTGACTAAAATTTTAATCCAACTTCTTTATTTTTATTTTTTTTTTTGACGTAGGAACTTGCACCCGCTACCCGTGAGTACGCACTGGGTAAACCTCGCTCCATGTGCAGTAGCTCGCAAACCACATAGGAACCAAACGAGGATTTATTTGAATTTCGTTTTTGTTTTAGGTAGCTCTTCACACATACATGTACACACACCAGATTAATTTGTGTATTTCTTTCACGTAGTTTGAATCGAGATTTACTAGTTGCATTTTATTTCTGTTGAACTGCTGATGTTGATATTAATGTGTACAAATTGTGAAATTGCAGTTATCAAAATAGCCTTGGGGCGAGGAAAATAAATATTGCAGATGTGTAACTAACTGAGGCCTTGAGATGGAGCCAATTGTGCAAAGCGATGTGCTGCCTCTTATAATGGCAAACTCACAGCTCAAGTACTGTTGGGAATATTGAAAATGAGAAGAACGTGAAAACTTGAACAAGATAGAATTGAAAAATGTGGCTCAAACACGTATATGATACGCTCTCCTAAAAACGATATTTACCTCATCTAGTGTGATAGGATTTTTGGCAAATAGTTTAGAAGATTTACAAGCCTTCAAGGAAGAAATATTAAAGTACAATGATTCTTCCTAGTTGAACTTGTTGAAAACTTTAAGAAAATTGAATATTTTGATAAATGAATTGGAATATTTCAAGAAATGATTTACTTGTTGTTTCTTGTATATGGAAATAAAAATCTATCATCTATTTATAGATTTCTATCCATATGCCTCGAATAGGTCCTTATAATTCGGGAAAAGTTGTAAACTTTTCATGAATCAACACCAAATTTCAAATGAAAAAACTCCAACGATTATATCATTCCGTACACATGGTAGAAGCAAAATTGCTTCAGTTTCCTACAAACAATGTCGTGCATACGCATGGTCATTTAACCTATGTGTACGCATAGGCAAAATTTACCACATTCCAATTCATCAACTTGGGCCAAATAAATCTCTTTTCATTCATAGCCCCTGTTTGAGCTACGTTATTTTTTCATTTTCATTCTTCTATTCATTTTCAACCACACATTCTTCAATAAAATAATATTTTTCATCACATCAATAATTTTTCCTTCATTTTCAACCACATATTCCCCGTAACATCAACAATAAAAAAAACATTATTACTCCTAAAATGTGCACTAGACAAGCTCATAATAAATGTCCATAAACTAATATACAAACATTGTTTAGAACAAATTTACAACAATCTCCCACTTGTTCAAAAGAATGTCAATCACAATTCAAACTTAGCAACATTTGTGCATAAGGATCAGATATTTTTTGATTTGAATCTAACCATAGTGAAAATCTTATGGAATATTATCAAAATTCTAGGTAGCATGATAGTTTTGAACTAGTCATTCCTTATGATAATATTGGAGAAATCTCATAAACAAGTGTTATGTTTTCACAAGTTCCTCAAACTCTCTTAGCGCTAATATGGCATTGCACTCATCCTATTCGTTGAACTTTTAAGAAAGAAACTCTAACTCTCTATTGAGATAGTATCACCTCGAAGTTCACATAAGTGAAATTCTTCCAGTATCTTTGTTACTTTTAAAAGTACTTATATTTCATAATGAACTTCATTAAAAGTTTTATAAACTCATCCTTCAAATCGTAACAACACTATTCATCAAGGATAGAGATTTATAATAGGTTAATAGTGTTGAAACTTATCCACTTATCGAATAAATTGTTATTACCCTTTGAACCTAGTTACACTTGTTTTAGTATAGTTAGGTAGGGTTGCTATTATTGGTGGACTTTTAATCAAGAAGTTTTAACCCCATCCTTCTTGATGTTGATCTTACTAATTCTCTTGTAAGATGTTTAGTCAACGGATTAGCAAAGTTATCATTAGACTTAACATATGTGAGAGAAATTACTTCATGCTTGATTAATTTTCTCACATACTCATGTCTTAGACTCACGTGTCAAGATTTTTCATAGTATACTTTACTATATGCTTGTGCTAAGGTAACTTAACTATCACACAAGATATGTATCAAAAAAATATCCTTTGCACCCGAAGGAATTTCATAAAGAATATACTTTAACCATTCAGCCTCTTTTCCTATTTCGGCCAAAGCTATAAATTCAGACAATTGTTGAGTGTGTAATGCATGTTTGCTTTTTAGACTTCCAAAAAATTGTACCTCCTTCAAGAGTAAACACCCAACCCAAAGTAGACTTATTTTCTCTCGCACCCGACATCCAACTAGCGTCGGTATATTTTTCAAGAATAGTCGAGAACTTTGTATATTGTAGTCCAAGGTTTTTGATTTTCTTTAAGTAATCAAGAACCTTTCCTATAGCCTTCCAATGTTCCAAACTTGGATTGCTAGTAAACCTACTTAATTTACTCACAGTAAATGTAACATTGGGTCTTGTACATTGTACTGTGTAATTAAGACTTTCGATTGAACTTGCATACTCAATTTGAGCTATTGCTCTTTCACCATTCTTTACTGATTTGATACTTGAATCCAACGGGGTATTTGCCTCCTTAACGTTCAAATATTTGAACTTATTTATCACATTCTCAACATAATACGATTGGCTTAAGAATAACCCCCACTATCCTTCTTAACTTTGATACTGAGGATAATATCAACTTGTTCAAAATCTTTCATTTTAAACATGGAAGATAGAAACATTTTTGTTTCTTTAATCCCTCATATGTCATTACTAATAATTAACATACCACATGAAGACATATAAATGTAATAATATTATGACATGCTTTGATATACAAACATTTATCAACCGAATAACCATATGACATAATAGTAGTGTCAATTTTTTCATGCCATTTTTAGGGACTTATTTAATCCATATAAGAATTTGATTAGTTTGCATGCCTTATGTTCATTTCCTGATGGAACAAACATCTCTGATTGTTCCATATAGACATCCTCCTTGAAATCTCCATTTTGGAATGTCGTCTTGACATCTATTTTATAAACTTGTAAATCATAAATAGACGCTAACACAAACAAGATCCTTATCGAGGTTACCTTGGCCATAGGTGTATATGTGTCAAAGTAATATATTATTTCCTTTAGTCAATACCATTTATCTACTAATCTAACTTTATAGATATTGAGTGTTCCATCATAATTATATTTTCTTCTAAATACCCATTTACAACAATGGATTTAGAACTCTTTGGTAAATCAACTATTTTCAAGTGTTATTTGATATAATAGAATTCATTTAATTATTTATTGCATATCCAGAATATGCCATCTTCAGAAGACATTGATTCCTTATAAGTTTTAGAATTATTTTCGACTTGAAGAACAAAATGAATTGTTCTTACAACATCCTTACTATCTCCCTCAACTAAGTAGAAAGAAATAAGTTGGAAATATATTTCATATGATCCTAGACCTTTTTATTTTCTAGTTCTTTTAATTCTTCGAGGTTCATTTTCAACATCTCTTGTAGATGTCTCTTCTTGTGATTCACTAGATATCGGAATGTATACATTATTTTCATTTTGAGAATTTCTTATTATCAATGGATTCTTGAAAGACTCCACATCCCTTGATTCTAATATAACATTTGATTCTAACTTTAATAACCTATAAGCCTTGCTATTTAAAGCATATCCCATAAAGGTACATTTAATACCTCTAGGATCTAATTTGGTTCTATTACGATCCGTGTTCTTGCAATAAGCAAGACACCCCCACACTTTGAAATAATTAATATTTGGTTTCATTTTTTTCTATGTTTCACATGGAGAAACCTTATTCTTTTTCAAAGAAATCCTATTTACTTTATGACATGCACTAAGCAAGGCTTCACCTTATAAATTAAAATGTAATTAGGCATATAAAAACATGGCTTTAATCATTTCTAATAAAATTTTATTCTTCTTTTCAGCTAAACCGTTTTGTTCAGGCTTTCAACTTCTGCTTTATATGTTTTGAAGGCATTAAAGGTTTCACCTTTATGGTTTAACAAATATACATTAGTACAAATAGAACAATCATCAGTAAAAGTAATAAAGTATCTATCATAGTTTAGAGGATTTACAAGCCTTCAAGAAAGAAGCATAAAAGAACAATAATTCTTCCTAGTTGAACTCATTTAAAACTTTAAGAAATTTGAATATTTTGATGAATGAATTAGAATATCTCAAGTAATGATTTACTTGTTGTTTCTTGTATACGGAAATGAAAATCTATTGTCTATATATTTATAGATTTCCATCCACATGCCTCGAACAGGTCCTAATAATTCATGAAAAATTGAAATCTTTACGTGAATCAACACCAGATTTCAAATGAAAAGAACATCCTAATGGCTATAAAGTTGAAGATGGTCAAAGCAAAATTGCTTCAGTATCCTATAGACAATGCCTTGCGTACGCATGGCCATTTAGCGTATGCGTAGGCAAAATTTCCTACTTTCCAATTCATTTTCAATTCATTAATTTAGGCCAAATAAATCTCTTTTCATTCATAATAAATGCTCATAAACTAATATAAAAAAGTTGTTTTGAACAAATTTACAACATGTACTCGTGCACGAGTCCCGAAAATTCCAACTTGTCTATGTGACCACGTATGTCTATGTGAGACGAAAAAAACTCAGAATCAAGGCTGGAATGTAGTGAATATTATATATTAAGCATTTATATGAGGGTTTTTCCCTTACGATTATCATGTGCCAGTGTAACTTACATGATATTACAGATTATTGGATAAAGGTTGTAGATATTGACTGTCAATTATATTATCTTGAGAAAGACAAACCAGATATTGCAGGTGATAAGTTCCAATAATTTTTATTAAAAAGCAATATAATAAAATAAAAGTATTGGTTTGAATCTATGAACTTGAGATGTTAGGAATTCACGATTTGACCATAGTTTGTATCTGGTTGAATTTCACTTTGTAAACTTAGACAATGTACAATCATGCAATAGATTAGATTTTCTTAATTTTATTCGACAGTGTCGAATAAAATGAAAACTATTTATAAGAATACACTATCATTCCATGTGAATTACAAATTTTACAAAGTGCATTAGATAGCAATCTTTTTACAATTGTAGCACTGTGTCTTTTCTTTAATCAACAATCATCTTCAACATGGCAGCTCCTTTTGCAGATTTTGTACTTTTGAGATGACCCATCTTTATTAATTTTCTCTTAAAATTGTTCTATTCACCTGTTCAATTTCTTCCTCTTCCTCTTCTGAATCTTCCATCTATACTCCATTTTACTTATAATTCAAAGGCTGTTTTCCGTAGCTTTTCGAACCCACATTATTATTCAATTGAAATGTTTTCTCAATCAATTCTTTCGGAATGTCGAATTAACCTTTGCTCGTGTGATTTTTAAGAGCCCATGAATTCTTCAACACTCAATTTCGATATCCTTTGTTTCTCCTATGAAAGTCACCATATGATCACTTATCATGAAAACTAATCAAAATTTTCTATCCAATTTTTTTCATTTGAACTTTAGCCAGGGGCTGAGCCCATTAAGGTTCAATGCAAGCCTGTGCCATCACCGAACTTTTGGGCTCAACCCAACTACTTTAATTTTTATTTTTTTTTGTATATACTAGCTAGGGAAAATTACACCAAACCAGACCTTTAGTTTGGGCTTTTTAAAAATCAGGGTTTCACTTTATTTTTGCAATTTTCAGGTTTTTATCATTTTAATAAATTAAAACCTAAAATCTATTAAAACCCTAAAATCTATCCCACTCTCTCCATTTCTCATCTGCGCCTCCTCCACTTCTCTCCTCCCGCCACCGCCACCACTGCCTCCTCCC